>MU158761.1:439885-452924 GCA_015888305.1 Antheraea pernyi
ATTCTATATAACTCTATAATAATCTTATTACATAAACCTTAACTTATATTCATATGTAAATCTATTTTTAGTGTGTTATTTACATCTATCTGTATAGGGTAACATAATTAATCTCTAGCGTATAATTCAATAGTATATAACGTGTGTAATTCTATCATATTCTCTCTACGAATGTTTCCATGCACACACGTTATATATTCCATACGGCATTAATCTCTTCTATCATGTAATTCCCTACTTAATGCGAATGTAATCTATAAGTCACCCTATACTAACACACAATTCTATATAATCCATAATTCAGTAATTCTATGCATGCATAAGTCCCTATTTCTCTATTAATCTACACGATTCTACCTATAATTCACATATTCTATAAATCAATACATACATCATTCTATAAATCAATAGATACGTCATTCTATATTCAATAATTCTACACATGCTTCTACATATCCATAATTCACTCCCTATTACTATAAATATCACATCTATAATTCCATATTCAATAACTCAATACACACGTAACATACCTACAATTCTATATCCAATTTATATTCGCATGAATTATCTCACAAATCTATAGTATATGTCAATAAGTCTATATATATATGTTCTCTATAAAATATCAATATATCTATGTATAAAACTATGTATAAGCTACTCATCATCGTGTGCGTCGCCAACACAAATGAAACAGCATATTTAACATCGTGATAATACCATGCCATGGTGATATAGCTTTGTGTAAGTCCTGGTTATGTACCAACCTCAAATTTAAAATCTGTCACCAAGCATCCGTTGGTGTGTTCTGAGAACTGTACTTGAAAATCAGGTCTCTCTAGGTTTAGCATGTTTGCCATCTTAGACACATCATGATTTAACATCAGGTGAGATTATGGGCAACAGAGTATACAAAAAAGCTATGTTACCGTAAAGTTTCATCAAAATCCGCTCGACAATTGTTACATGAAAGAATAACAAACATGTATGTTAATTGAGTATATTTAACGCCCAGAAACAGAACTTAGAATACAGTTTATCACTCAAAATCAGTCATTTACAGAATACTTTTTGCATGAAAGAATAACAAACATGCATGTTAATAGGGTTAATATTTGACTACTGACTGGGTCACAACCACCATATATATGGCGAAAAAGCTCTCATAGTGATTCGCTACTGCGGGTCGCGTTTCGGGAGCAGCCTGTGCATATCCGGGTTTTCGCAGCCCGGCATGACAAAGGCGACTGACAATGGATAGTGTGTCACTCGGTGGTTACCATTGTTTTTGGATTATACTATGCTTACTATCAGGCACAGTGCACTAATTTTGCCGTGCTACAATATAAAAAAAACAGGAACAGAACTTAGAATACTGTTTATCACTCAAAATCAGTCATTTGCAGAAATCGAATCCGCAACCTCCTAGCGCGAAATTAAAGCTTACTACCACTGCGCTACGATGGCTGTGTAATATAAACTCTAAAATCTCGATATCGATAAACGTAATTGAGATAAATGACCCCATCACTATTACAAGTGAGGGGTGAAATTTAATATTCATAACAACATGCGCCTCCGTTTGTTTAGCCATTTCGCGGTTATGGGTTCATTTCTTTCGTATTAGCGAAGTGGTGGTGATACCATTATTGCATCGAAATAAATATACTTACTAATATATATCTGTACTTTACGTACTTATTTGCGTGAAATGTCTTTCAGTAGAGCTACCATGGAACGAGGTGAAAAGGAACGATTTGATAGCATTTTTACTGCTCTGTTATTAAATCTTTTTGGTGTTTGTAGGAAGTTCATTCCGGTGGCATTTCTTAATCTTATTTTATTTTCAAACTTTGGTCTCATTGTCCGTAAAAAATGCGTGAAATTCAATGCCTATGTAGTTTGGGTTATTAGCAAGTTTGTGGGGTGACTTGGAAATTTTTGAAGGCAGATTTTTTATGGGCGAGCTTTGAGATTATGATCCGCAACCTCTTTTTGTAATGAAAAGTGCGACGAAGAGTTAAACAACCTCGAGCGCGGTCAGTACTTAGATGGATGGCCGCCTGGAAACACGACGCGACATTGACTTTTTTTTTTTTATTCAAATGTTTCCCTGTAATACAATATATTCACTAATACTATATATCTTTACGATACACTCTTTTTTTACAGGTACATCAACATATAGTATCAAACTATATTCCCACTATATATATATTTTATACTTCTTACCTTTTTTTATAAGTTATGTTGTATAAGTCATCATTACATAGTATAAAACCAAGTCCCCTACCGCGTCTGTTCGCGATAAACTCAAAAACTACTCTACGGATTTTCATACGGTTTTCACTAGCAGGTATAGTGATTCATGAGGAACGTTTTGGTATATAATTTTTCATAGATTTTTTTATAATCACGGAGGGACAACGTTGCCGGGCCCGCTAGTATAATATATTGTTAAGATTATAGATAACGCAGACGAAGACACAGGTACCAGCTAGTCATTAACAGAATCACAATAATTATTAACGTAATTATTTTTCCAGGAATTATATAAGTTTATTTAATAAGTGTCTCAGAAATATATACAACAAAGAAATACGATGAAAAATAGAAATTACTTTTTACGATTAAAATGTTTCACAATATTTTGTATTAGTGATATTAATTCATTTCTAAAGTAATGAAAAAGTTTAAAAAAAACGAGGTGTCGCTGTGTATAATGAACCTTCTAGGAAGAGAATACTATTTATACAGTCAGGTGCTATTAGGGAAATGAAATATTAAGGGAAGGGTTGCCAGATAAGAGGTATAACATTCCGGGGGCAAATCATATAAACTACTATATACTATATATACCAACTACTATAAACTACTGGGCCCAGTGGTCGACATTCGACCATAGTTCATTGATTTTTTTAAGTTTGAATTTTATTAGGGTTAATATCATTGTTGAATGTAGAATTAAAAAGGGTAATTGGAACGTAAGAGTAAAATAATACATACAGTCGAGCATAGCAACCTCCTTCACAACCTTTTTTGAAGTCCTTTATTGACAGATGTCAAAATGTCTTTTTTATTTACATGTGTATGTATATATATGTTGTGTAAAATTGAAGCATTAGTTTGAGTAATGCATATTTTAATTAATTTAATGTACTTCTAATGCATTTTATACAAAATAAAAAGCTTTCTGCACTTCTTCTCCATATAAACTTTATCTATGCCAAATTTCACGTACATCCGTTCGCCCAATTCCGTTAAAAAGGGATACAAAGTTTAGGCTTCACGTATTAATATATATGATATGCAACTTATAACAAGTCGTTTTTAAAATTAAAATAAACGGTTACCTGAAGTGTACCATCACGGTGTAACACTCCCAGTGTTACATTATCATAACTGTACAAATCCCAACCCAGGATGTCGGTAACACGTATACGGGATTGAAATAAAAATACCCGAGCTTTTGCACTATTTAATGTAAATTAATAGCAATCATACTATTTTTTGAAAACAAAACGTTAGCATGTGTTACACTAATCACGTATAGAGTCGATGCTGTCAGGAATAGCAATAAACACTCTGAAGGCACTGTAAATTTTATCCGGGCAGAGCTTCGCCTTACAGTAACTTCCACATTGAAGTGCGTGCAGATCAGCAACATCTTGCCCTTTATATGCTGAACTCGCACCAATGTAGTCTAACACCGGGGTGAATAATGAATAGCCGACCAATGGCGTTCGAGGTCATTAGTAACACCCCCGATATAGTCAATAGCGCGGTATCGCAGGTCAATAGTGGTTCCCCGGGTGGCGTTGTAGTCTCGCCTCTCGGGTATGTCATAGCGGTAGCGGACGTGGTTAGCACATGTTAATTTTATGAACAACGTAACGGGAGGGGGACAGGGGAGGAAGAGGAGAGTTGGATATCCGGCCTCTCACTGACCGAACGAAACTCAACAATGCAAGCACTGCTACTTCACATGGGCGTTTCTTTTATTCGGGTGGTAGTACCCGGGCGAGCCGACCCATTGATGCTAAAACCAGTAATAGCTTCTCCGTGGCTCTACCACCTATAATATTTTATCAGTTTTAAATATTTTACTTCTACCGAGTCACACGCTTTTTATTATTATTATTTTAATGGCAGTTTATAAGGCACTAATACTACATGGTAAGTAGGGCCGCGGACCCAACGTTCGCGTACACGGAGGAGGGGTGGGTGCGTTTCATACCTGAAGACGCCGAAGAATACAGGATTACCACAGACTTCTTTTCTTAGAGAAACTGGAGGAGGTGAGCTGGTTCACCTACACCCCCCCTGCGCCAATTGCGGGGGCACACTCTTGGCAAACAATAAGGCACGCTGCCCCGTTTTTAAGCGGGAGCTGAGGAATAGCCGGACCGTCACCGTGCCCGGATCAGCCTAGGGCGATATAGAGAAGCCAGACTGGCCCCAAGGGTGGTTGAAGACACGGCGGCGGAGAGCCTCATGGCCCCCGCCAACGATCCCATAGAGCCCCAACAGAAGACGAAGCCCGGCTCTCTGAGCTGTCAAAAAAATTGACTGCTCTCGCAAAAGATCGTGATCTGATACTGAAGACAGCATCCCTGGAAGATGCCCGAAAAATCCAGGTGGATTTTAGAGAAAATACGCAAACCGTTATACGAGACTTCCTGCAATCATCGCACCCCACGAGCGAGTCGCGAGACGTCCCCGAAGGAAGCACGGGTGCTCTCCAAAAAAGTAGACAACACCGGCAAGCGCGGGAAGAGAGAAGCTACCACCAGAGGGGTAACCATGATGCGGTACCCGCACGTGCACGAGCACGCAAGACGAATTCCGCTGGTAAGTACAGAGCAATGTAAAAAACCGAAAGATGTACAATTCATCAGAAATTGTCACTGTCGTGGCAACCTATAAATCTCTCCATCGCTTTTTAAACTCTTTATAAATTATTTGTCCTGCTGTTAAATGACGATGTGGTAAGATGTTAACACGGTAAACACTCAAATGCAGCGGCCGGAATATTTGACGGCAGTTTCTTAATTTGAAGTTGGTAGCTAGTCCGAGAGACTTAGAGAAAGCCTTATCACCATGCTACCATTCCGCCATGATGTCTTCCTTCACCGAAACTACCAGCTTGTTCAGTAGAATGCGAATCAGCTTCCATCTACGCAGCGTCCGAAAATTAACCAAAAATTTCACTGTCCATCAATACAAAGACTGACTCCGAAACACCAAACTAAAAGGCAGTCGATCTAATGTTTACCGCTTTATGTATTGTATTGGATATAAGCATTCTACCACCTCCAAATAGTCAATGTTATGCGTCGTGAACGCACTGAAAAAAAATGTATCAAATATCTTAACACTTTTTTTTTTTTTTTAACGTGGGGAAATCCCTTATGGATACGCCACCCTCCCGGGGGAGAGGGTGGGTTATGTCCGGGTCGCACGGACTAAAACCCCACGGTGTACCGACAGACCGTTTTGTGGGGGCGGCAAGGGATCGTTCAAGCTAATCAACCTTGTAGAGCCGCCCCCACGGTCCGCCCGGCGGAAGGTCACATTTAACATATAAAACAAATATTAATAAACAACAAAGAGATTCATTATTTACTAAAACTTTTAAAAGTATGGCAACGATACTGACATACAGTTTTGCGTTTCTTGAGATAATTAGGTCAAAATTAAGCACCTATTTATTTTAATTGAAATATTGTAAAAAATTAAAGATATTGTAAAAATAAAATGTAAAAATATTGCTGGCGTCTAATTTAACACCCAGTAGACATTTATAGCTATTTCTGTTTCGTTATAGATTTTCTTTTTTTTAATCCAATTTCCACCTTCCCAAAGGAATTGGGACTTCAATAAATAGGACATAAATAAATACCAAAATCCTTCTTAAATTATATTTAAAGACTTTGTTCCCAATTTTGGAAGGAAAACGGGCGAATTCCAAATTATGATTTCATCCAATTTATATGGATAATCATTCCAATTAATCAGTCCAAGTTAACTTTGTCTCTCTCGTGCTCTATTCAATAGTGCAGGGAGAGCGGAACAGCAACAGTCTAATAAAAACTATTCTTCAAATATCTTAGAAACCGCGTTTTGTCTTAAAAATCCGACATTTGTCCGCGAATCCTGAACACCTGGCAACACTAAATACGCCTTGAGGGGTTGTATAATGAAATGGACAAAACTGAAGAGATAAGGATTTATGTTAGCGCAAATTAATTTTCATTTTTTTTTGTATCGTAACTAATATTATAAAGTGGGAGTTTTTTGTTTGCAACGTTGTCAAGAGTACACAGAGTAAGTACACCTTAAAACCAGAAAAAGAGTACTGTTCCCAAGATGGAGTCTAAATTAATACAATCGAGGCCGCGGGTAAAAGGTAGTATATAATTATTATCTTTCAAATGGCGAAATACTGGGACAGCAGTGCCTCTTTATTTAACATATTCTCATCTCTCTTCGATATCATAAACTTTCTTTTGGATCTAGTTAAAAACCAACATAATTTAAATACTAGAAACAGCAACAAATTGGTCATTCCATGCTTCAGGCTCACTAAGACCAAAGTCAGTTAGGTTAGGTTTTATAACAAAGTCCCAAAACACAATACCGATTTGCCGGATAGTGAGTTCAAGAACCATGTCAAGCGGGTTTTAATATCTAAAGGCTATTATAGAGTGGATCAATATGTGAACGACTGTAACGTCTGGAAATGACTCCCCTCTCTGTACATCCACTAATAACGAATGTAACTATTTATGTTTTGTAAAAATATATAACATGAAGAGATAAACCAGATCGAGTTACTTGCCGGTTCTTACGGATGACTGGGTTGTTTTCCGAACTGATGGTAGCTTTGACGTTCATAAGCGCCTTTTCAGGGCCTAAATTGAATAAAGGATATTTTGATTTTGAACAATGTGTAATAGATACCTGGTAAGCTTTCGGAGAAGGAAAACTTATTGTTAAATACATAGCATGGTTGTGTGTTAATTGTATTTGTCTGAATAGCGACCACCATATACTAGCCACAATAACACGCTTAAGCGTGTCGTGTTCCGGAATTAGCCGATGTATATTTAGTAACCAAACGTAGGAACCTACAGAGTGCACAGAGGTATCATTTAAATTTGTAAAATCAGCATCTCTAACGTATGCGTTATAACTAATACCTCTGATACTGTGAGCCACCTCCGAATGATACAACTATAACGATGGCTTGATGTAACCGAACTTGAAGAACAATGAGGTTTTCTCGCAATAAATGATTTGTTACTAGTAGACCAGCGAAGGATGTGCTTGTATTGCAGACTCGTTCAAAACTACTCTATTGTCCTTTTTGGAGGCCTCTACAGCTTCACCGGACCACTAAGGCAAGCAATTAAGGCACTCAGCCAAGACTATCTATACCGCTCGCACCGGTTTTTAAGGCCGCTCTGAGGCACGTTTTCGGGACAAAGAACCGCTTACGCACGCCTACGGCGCTCCGCCAATCAGAGCCCTTGGGTGCGTGCGCAGCGTCAAAGCGCGTCCTAACTAACTTCACAGGCGAGGCGGTATTGCGATGAAACTTCCTTCGCTTTCTATTCATTTAGATACAAGAAATATTATAATATATTCTTAATATCTAAAGCACTATATTTACTATTCTAAACATTGTTATTTAATCTATGCACTACGTCTAATATAGTAGATGTGTTATATCTATTATAAATTTACTATAAAACTCGATCGAATAAACATTTTTACTATACATGAAAACTACATGATTTAACAAATGTGCATAACTATTGCGATATATGCTCGTATAGCTTTAACAGTATACAGCTACACTAAAATAAAACACGATCAACCAGATATATTTATTTGGGGACAAAACTATCTATTAATTATAACTATATTAGCAATATTACTACTAATACACTAATATTAAATACGACAATAAATTGTCGCGAACAGATACGTAGGAACAGATGTACGTAGGTAGGTCTATGTACGTGCGTATAGAACGGTACTCGCGGCCGTAGCTATGGGGGAACAATTGAGGGGCAATGGGCATTAAAAATACCAAAAACTAAGATAAATTATTATAATTAAATTGTTTGTTCATAGTTTGAGATAAATAAGTAAGCGATAGGTGTCTAAACTTTTCCGAACATACGGGAGAGGTGGCATGAAAGGAACATTGTTGTATGTTTGGTACACATATATGTTTCAACAACTCATATATGTATGAATAGTTAGCTAAGTTTAGGTTAGCTCAAATAGGTCGCGAATTGAGGATGGGGCTTCCTGACGTTCCGTCTAGTGCAGGTGCTGACCGGGCACGGGTGCTTTGGTTGGTACCTGCACCGGTTAGCACGCAGGGAGCCGACCTCCGTATGCCATCAGTGCGGCGTTGACCCGGACACCGCGGCTGCGCGGGAGGAGCAGCGTCACACGTTAGCTGCGGCGGTAGGACACGATCTCTCACTGCCGAGCGTGGTTACGGCTATGTTCGGTAGTGAGGAAGTGTGGAATGCAATGGCCTCTTTCTGCGAGGAAGTCGTCTCGCAGAAGTAGGCGGCGGAGAGGGTCCGTGAGCAAGACCCTCAAAGTGGCCGTCTCTGCCAAACGGAGGACAGGCAGGAAGAGGCGTCAGTTTGACCGCCTCCTCCCACTGTAACCGGACCAGGGAAGATGGGTCGAGAGGCCCATCTTCCCATTGCACAGGTCCGGTAGACGGAGGAGATGGCCCGTGTATACATGGCTGTCTTCCAACAAGATGGGGCCCGGCGGTGGCGCTTTTGCTGCTAAGCCAACCGCTGGGGCGGCAGGATGAAGTCTATAGTGATCTCGTGCCGCCCGAACTATAACTATATAAAATCGGCTGAGTACCTTAAGCGCTCGTCTTAGTAGTCCGGTGAAACTGTTAAGACCTTGCTGGGTCAAAAGCGTAGACAGTTCGAAAAAAAAAATGTTTTTTTCGTCCCTTTCATACATTGCCTGTATTGAAAGGAATGCAGTAATTTATGAAAGGGACAGTACATAATTCGAGGAAATATGTTACAATAACTACTTGAAAATCAAATTAAAAATGTCTGGAACCTAATTGTCATACCGTTTTCATCTTAAAGAATAATACAATTAAGCGCTTTTATATAAACTTAAACATAAATCAACAATAGTAAAATCTTTTTCTAAGATATATTTTCTTAAGACACTTATAATAAGTCTCCTTATAACTAACAATAAATGAAACATATATCAAATAAAAGACCAACAATAAAAAAATAATTATTTCTTTTTTTAAATAAAATTATAATCAGCAGCCTCCATAAAGTTTGACTTTAACTGACTCTTCAATTTTTTGTGCACCGACACGCGTTCTCTATAGAGGTGGTATTTCTAATCTGAAACAGAGGTTAAAAAAATATTAGCAATCTAGTGCAAAATAGCAGTCTTGAAAGGGACGTCCCATTTATAACCGTTTGTTGTGTCCCTTTCATAAATATCATACACATACAGTGGTGGTCATATAATTAGAAACGCTTCTTATGAATAAAGTATAACTTCAACGTACAAATGTTCATAATTATACACATTCAATAATTAATAATCATACAATAATATAGCCACTCAAATAAAAAACTCATTAAATGCATAAAATATAAAACATACCTTACTTTTAATTACGAAATGAGTCTTACACATGTAGGAGTTTACTTTCTGTTACTGGCCGCTTGGACGCCTAATTAGAAACATTTTAAAAAAGCATCCATAGTTCGTTCTTTTTTATTGTAGACTAACATTTCTCTCTTGGTTTTTTTTATTATTTTGGCGGCAATTCAAAGTTTAGTCTGAATTTTATTTTGTTGAAAATGGGTAAAAATAAAAGTTGTGACGCGTCAACTAGGCAAATAATTGTTAATTTACATATAGATCATAAGTGGGCGTACAGAAGAGTAACTGAGAATTTAAATCGTTCTGTTAAGAAAGTTTTTAATGCGATTGATCATTATAAAACGCATGGAACTGTTGAAAATGTTCTTAGAAAGGCTCGGCCAAGAAAAACCTCTCCCTGAGAAGATACGCATATATTGATGATGTAACGCTAGTAATATATACAGTAGTCCGGTGAAGCTGTTAAGACCCTTGCTTGGTCAATAGCGTAGTCAGTTCGAAAAAAAACTAGTAATATATACATTTACTATCGTCGACCACTATACATTTTAAAACAATCATTAAATTCCTATTCACTTCAAATATGATATGATAGGTTTATGATAACTGAAATGAGAAACATAAATTCTACTCTGCAGATTTTCTAATTTTCTTGAGCAATAATAATCGTACCATATCTTGTTCTTATCCTTTTTTTTATAGTAGCACGGCAAAATGACTCCACTGTGCCTGATGTCAAGCACAGTACACTCAAAAAACAATGGCGACCACCGAGTGACACACTGTCCATCGCCGGTCACCGCTGTAATGCCGGCCTGCGAAAAGCTGGATATGCACAGGCTCATCCCGAAACGCGACTCGCAGAAACGAATCACTATGACGGGCTTTTTCGCCATATACATGGTGGTTGCGACCCAGTCAAGCTGTAAAACCCTACCACCCAGCTGTCGCCATTGCCTCGTTCGTTATTCAGCAGGGTGCACCACGTGCAGGTGAGGTTGGCTTGGATGTCTCAAGTCTTAGATGTTATTTGACACCCCTTACACTCCCAAGTTTAAGTTCTGAATTAACTAATAGATGGCACTACAGATAATGAAGCTTTGATTTAATTTGTTACTTACTTACACTGAAATCAGATGGCAGCGCGGTCGCGCGTCCATTTATACATAATTAATTCAATTGTATGATTTTTATTATTATTCAACTAAATTTTTGTTTCATTTGTTTATAAACTATTTATTAACAAAATCTAAAATATTTAAAAACCGGATGGTACAGAAACGTGACGCCATATTGCCGTAACGGACTTCCGTTGCATTATCGTCCTGTTACCTCCTAGTCGCGCCTAAAGAAGTTTTACGTCAAAAATCCTCAAGAACGTAATCAGTGGACGCCCCCATAAAGGAATTGTAATTTTATTACGTACTATCTGTGCCCACGACTCCGTTCGCGTGGAACCTGATGTAAAAATGACTAATAAAATCAACTGAATATATTAAATCCATTAACTTGTCTACATTTCTCTCGTACTTAAGTCGCGTCCACATTAAAATTACAATAACTTTTGATAGAGTAAACCGATTTTAATGAAACCAAGACTAAGTGTTTTGTTTTATGTCATTGATGGCAAACGAACAAATGGGTCACCTGATGTTAAGTGATCACCACCGTCCATGGACACCAACAACACCAGAGGTGTCGCAAGTGTGATTGCAACCTTTCGGGGGGTAGGGTTAGGGGAAGGAGAGGAGAGTGGAGGGCAGGTGGGCCTCCGGCGCTCTCACTGACCGAACGAAACGCAACAATGCAAGCACTGTTACTGTTACTTCACGTCGGTCGTGTTGTATCGGGAACGCAGTACTTTAGCAGTGATGCGTGTTCATACAAACATTTAAACAGACAGACAATTCTAAAAATGATCGAAATGTATTTTATTACTTATTCGTAGACACCCGCAACAATTTTTTTCACAAAAATCTCAAATGTACAGACTCGTTAGATCTACATTCTAATTATCATTATATTAATACGTGAAGCCTAAATTTTGTATCCCTTTTTAACGGAATTGAATTAACGGATGAACGTGAAATTTGGCATAGTTAAAGTTTATATGGAGGAGAAGTGCAGAAAGCTATTTATTTTATATAAAATGCGTTAGAAGTACATTAAATTAATTAAAATATGCATTACTCACACTACTGCTTCAATTTTACACAACATATACACATCTAAATAAAAAAGACATTTTGACATCTGTCAATAAAGGACTTCAAAGAAGGTTGTGAAGGAGGTTGCTATGCTCGACTGTTTGTATTATTTTACTCTTACGTTCCAATTACCCTTTTTCACTCTACATTCTACAATGATATTATAACGTAATACCCTTTGACAAAAGAACCCTAATAAAATTCAAACTTTAAAAAATCAATGAACTATGGTCGAATGTCGGCCTCTGGGCGCACACTAGTATGTATAGATAGGTAACGTAGAAGGTTATAAATTATTTTAATGTAAAACTACGTGTGATAGTTGAATGACAAGGAATTCGAAATTTACTTAATAAGCTGTAGATACAAAGGGTAATTCGAAACGGTACCGTAAAGACAAGGTTTCCATCGTGACGCTTCCAAGCCATAGAAATGCTGAAGATAATGCTTTATTTTCCTGCGTTTCGTCATTCGCCCGAGGATCGCTGGTCACGCTCGCAAATATTTACAAAACAATGAGGCATTAGAAGTCGTGGTTTGACCAGTGGAATATTATTTCGATGTCCGCAGTCCGACCAACGAATTTTTCGGAATTCGCGCACATATTCTTATTTAAATTGGTAATACTATCGGCTGATGGTGAAGGAAAAGTTATGAGGAAATCTGAACCTGAGGAATGTTCTTGTAGTATTTGATAAGAATATAGAACTGTGAATTACTTGGCGTTTGAAATGGATATGTCGGCAATCGGTTTGAAAGCCTCTGTGATATTAACTCCACGGCACTCAACAGCCGCCTTTAGATAGTTTTCAATACAACGCTAGTAAGTGCTGGAACAATCTACCATCGACAATAAGATCTGTGACTAGTTTAATTACGTTTAAAAATAAATTACGCGTGTTTTTCAAATCAAATCAAAAATACTTTATTTAGTTTAGGCCCTAATAAGGTGCTTATGAACGTCAAAAATTACCACCGGTTCGGACGAACAACCCAGTCATCGAGAAGAAACTCGATCGGGTAATTCTTTTTAACAGATATATATATATATTTCGAATACATTATACGTTACAATATCGATTGCACAGAGAGGAGTATTACATTAATCACGTATAGAGTCGATGTAGTCAGGAATG
>MU158761.1:452959-577226 GCA_015888305.1 Antheraea pernyi
GACATCTTGCCTTTTAAAGGCCCATCTATATAAGTCAAAGCGATTACTATTTATACATAATTCCGCAAAATAATTTAAGTAACACAAAAATAATAAAGTATGAACAAATTAATGTTATTTAAGCTATACAAGAATTTTATATAATTATCCTTATTTATGTATCTCTAATGTGTTCACTAATCTGTTTCAACATGTAGATCAGCGACATCTAGCCTTTCATGGCCAAACTATGAAGTCAAAGAATATACTATTATTCATAATGATCAAACTAATGATTCAATTCTATATAATGATATTCTTATTTAAGTCTTATTAAAATCTATATAATAATAATAATTCTTAATTATGTATCTTTAATATGTAATGTAATATGTGAATGTATATTTATAATATGGTGGCGCTAATATCGATGTTCCGGTCGTGTTGTAGTCTCGTCTCTTGATCAGCGGCACCGGCGGTGGGTGATAACAGGAGTCAATTACAGACGTCACCATCGTTGATTTGATCCACTCTATAATAGCCTTTCGACACTAAAACCCGTTGGACATGGCATGGAGGTAGTCCGGTGAAGCTGTAAAGACCTTACCAGGTCAATAGCATAGTCAGTTCGAGAAAAAAAAAAAAAAAAAAACAAAACCGTTGGACATGGCGCTTAAACTTACAGTCTGGCAAATCGGTAATATGTTTTGGGACTTTATTGTAAAACCTAACACTATTATCTAAGAAACTATTACTGGTTTTGCTAAGTCTGAAACGTTGGACGACCAGTTTGTCACAGCTTCTAGTATTTATTTAACCCCCAGACGTGTTCAAAAGCCATAATTTGGACATCTCAGCGATATAATCCTGTAATGTAGATATATACCTATCCATTTGTATGCTTATAAATATGTGTACTCTATAATAAAGAAACAGTATTATATCAGCACTTGTGAGTTTTATTTGTCTTCACATGGCAACCCTACCAGGATTCGAACCTGCAATCTTCTGATAATAAAATGGATTCGATTTATTTAGCACCTGACTTAGTTTTGGAAGATTTAGATTGTAATGTCAAAATATTAAAAAACAATCAAGAAGATATAGCACATAAGAATAGAACTAAATATTATAATGGAAAAATATAGTGTATATGTAGTGTGTGTATAGTAATAAATATGTAATCATAAAAAAATGTTGTATAACAATTTGTATTTAGAATAAAAAAAAATTATTTGCATAAGTTTTTTTTTGTTTTAGGGGGTAGGTATAATGTAGATATATACCTATCAATTTGTATGCTTATAAATATGTGTACTCTATAATAAAGAAACAGTATTATATCAGCACTTGTGAGTTTCGTTTGTCTTCACAATCCCATTACATTTTTTATTATTCTACTAGCCGTGCCCGCGACTCCGTTCGCGTGGAACCAAATAATATATAATATAACCTAATAATAAATAACAGTGACCAATAAAATCATCTGAATGTATTAAGTCCATTTATTTATCTACTTTTCACTCGTACTTAAGTCGCGTCGTCATTAAAGTTACAATAACGTTTGATAGAGTGAACCGATTTTAGTGAAACCAAGACCAAATGTTACTCGAGAATATGAGGAAATTTTATCGTGAACGAAGTGACACGTGTTCAAACAAACGCGTGAAGAGGCACATGCGCAGGTTGGCATGATAGCGACGACTGCCGTTGTTATTTAACACCGACGGTCGCCGTTACTTATGGACTGTACTGTACTTTCCATCAGGTACAGTCCAGTCACTGTGCAGAACCATGTTAAAAAAAAAACAGACAGACGGACATTTCTAAAAATGTTTTTTATTTCTTATTCCAACAGTTTTATCACAAAAATCTAAAATGTACAAACACGTTAGATACTCATTCTATTGTCTATAGGTACCTACCAATATTATAAATAGGTAAAGTTTGTGTCGTTTGTGACGTTGTAGGGGCGTAATCTCAGGAACTACTGGTCCGATTTGAAAAATTCTTTCAGTGTTATATAGCTCATTTATCGAGGAAGGTTATAGGCTATATATCACCACGCTAAGACCAATAGGAGCGGAGCACCAATGAATAATGTTTCAAAATCGTTTTTTTCCCTTTTGAGAGCTTCCTCTGCGAGTTAGCGTTGGCCCAGGCCAGGGGCTAGTTTGTTATAATTTTGTGTGCAAAGTCACGAGAAGAGCTAGTTATAAAATTACATAGTATCTAAACACTCGGTCTCGTTTATCCCCCAAATATCATGATTATTAACCTTTAGTTCGAGCACTTCGATCCCTCGTACAGCCCTGTATCGTCATAAATCATAAATACACCATTATTTATTACCGATTCCATTTCATACGCCCACGTACATTGTTTATTCCTGCATCGAATATAATAGAAAGCAAAACAACATGAAAAAAGTAAACCTCATCTCGGATGACATAAAAAAATACAACACTCAAGCCCATTCTCTTTTTAAATAAAACAAAAGAGACTGCAAAGACACATCGGTAAAACAATCGAGTGGACTTTGACAGAAAAACAGCGTATTATTACCAAAAAACGATTGGAAACTAAACCGTCCCCCTTTGGGATAAGATCGTTGTTCGTTACAGAGCTGTGACGTCAGACGGCGTTATAGACGTACGACGAAACGGAAGCGGTTACATATTTATAAAATGGAATCGATTTTTAAATGAGCCAATCGTGAGGCCGCGTTGCGCGGAGGCGGTAGATGTAAGCTCCACCCAGCGTTGAACGTCAGATGAGCGTCCACCGGAATATTTTACTCATTCGCTCAGCGTCCGCCGAGTAGGGCGGACGTGTTTGCGATCGAACTGTTTAGATATGTATGTTTATTTTGGTATCATTTTGATACTGAATAGGGATATTAAAAAGCTGATCCGAGATTTTAACCATTGCCTATTCCTGTACCAATCGCTATGTGATATTTATTACCCTTACATACTTTAAAATAAGTATCCACTGATCAAATTATCAGTCTCAATTCCCTTTTATTATTATATCTTCTTCTATACATATAATAATTTTTTTTATCTAATCTGTCTGTATTTTTACGATTTTCGTGAAAAAAATTGTTGTTTTTTTTCGAACTGACTACGCTATTGACCAAGCAAGGTCTTAACAGCTTCACCGGACTACTAAGGCGAGCGCTTAAGGCACTCAGCCGATTTTACTTTGACAACTAGCTCAAGGGTGCGCGGCACACCTCGGCTTTGGCTGTTGCCTGATACATGCAGTTCGCGACCTATCTGAGCTAACCTAAGCTAAGCTAACTATTCATACATATATGAGTTGTTGAAACATATATGTGTACCAAGCATACATACCTCAACAACTCCTATATATATTTCGTATCGGATAATATTCTAAACTATTTCAGTTTGATAAGGGAAAAAATAAAACCCTTCCACCTTTATGTGTAAGCGTGTATGCGTGCACGTATGTGAAGGTGATATGTGTAATGTTGTCGCAGTGTGTAAGATTTTGTGTCACTGTATCGCGCGGAAAAAATTGTTGCTGATATTTAGAAATAAGTAATGAATACGTTTCAATCATTTTTAGAAATGTCTATCTGTTTGTCTATTTGTATGAACATGCAAAACTGCAACATGCATCACTGCTAAAGTACTGGGATCACAATAAAACAATACAAATAAAGCATATCCTCGGGAGTAACTTAGTCTTTGTTTCATTAAAATCGGTCCAGTCTACCAAACGTTATTGTAATATGAACGACGACTCGAGGTAAGAACGAGAGAAAAGTAGTAATCGAGTATACTAATACTCCGGTGAAGCTGTTGAGACCTTGCTAGGTCAATAGCGTAGTCAGTTCAAAATAAAGAAATATAATATAAACCCTATTTGTTTGGTTGAAGGCGCTAATCTCAGGAACTAAGAGTCCGATTTGAAAAATTCTTTCAGTGTTATATAGCTCATTTATCTAGAAAGGTTATAGTCTATATATCATCACGCTAAGACAAATAGGAGCGGTGCACCAATGAAGAATGTTTCAATATCGGGGTTTTTCGTTTTGAGAGCTTCCGCTGCGTGTTAGTTAACCCAAAGTAGCTATTCCATGCGGAGGAACTCGTGGGTATATAAATAAAATTATAGAAGAATAACTATACTCCAGAAGTTTCTACCAATTTTTAGTTTTATACGTTTGTCCTTAATTCTTGTTTAAAAATACAATTATCATCAGGGTTTTTATGTCACAAAGAATCGGGGCAAGCGGTGTGTTGTTTATGTTTTTTCCTCAGTACATACACTATTTTGTAAGGATAATTAATGACGCAGACGAAGTTGCTGTTATCGGCTAGTAATTAAGAAGACTTTATGTATCACGTATCAATTTTAACACAGGTTCTACTGAATGCAAATAGATGGTCTTTTTTGTTTAAGATAATGGACAGTACATTCCGATAACCTAAATATATTAACTCAAAACGCATGTACAGAATTTCTAATTCAAAATTTGAGAACAAAAATAAACAGTACCTAGCCAGTACCATTATTCGTTGCTAAACATACCACTGCCATGTAGGTAACCATAGGCAAAATAAAGAGAGCTTATATTTAAGCAATTTTTTGTTGCAAGTTCATAAACAGTGATAAAAATTATTGTTAATTTATGAGTAGTTCTGATTCTAGAAACTATGTTTGTAATGTACTGCATTCGCGCGGTCTAAGGCTAGGAGCTGACGGAGCGATTTTGTCCCGTGCACGCCGCGGTGATGGAACTGCCTTTTTTGTAAACTCACGATACCGCCTATTTACGCGGTTACGCAACCCTAGCTGTTGAGATCATCGCTCGTAAACGTGACGGGAGATGATCGCGGGAGAGGTGGTTAATGAATTAAAGAAGGACGACTCGCCAACAGAACGCACTCTCAGTATATAGTGTCTTATCTATGGAACTCGGAGCGCGCGGACGCTACCCGCTGAAGTGACCGCTATTTTACTAGTTACCCTCCGGTGCAGTGGGAGCCCCAAAAAACCGCGCATACCGCGGCCCTAAAACGCGTTGTGAGATGTGCTTTAATTTTTTACATATATATTTATTGTATGTGATAGATCCACGCGCTATTACTGGTTTTTGGTGAAGTAACAGTACTTGCATTGTTGCGTTTCGTTCGGTCAGTGAGAGCGCTGGATACCCCCCAACACAGGCTGGCAACGCGAGTGTTTTTGCTAGTATCTATGGACGGCGGTGAGTAACATCAAGTGACCCACCTTTTAGTTTGTCTCCTATGATATAAAAAAAAGTTTATTAAACATAAGATCTGTTAGATACGACATCAAAATTATTACATTAAAAATAGCGGTACCCCCAGACCTTGCATATCATTGTAGTAATATCCCATTCATTTCTTCGCACTTTTAAGCCCGTTAAAGGATCTCATTCCATAAAAATCATCAAAATTTGTGAAGCCATATCACTGGAGAAGAATTACGAGTAAAATCGCACACCGAATATGTATACATAAAGTATTAGTGTGAATAAATATTAAATAATTACTTTTAATAAAAAACAACACGTAACCCAAACATTTAATTTTGTGGAATACAATAACGGCTTCACCGGACTACTAAGGCGAGCGCTTAAGGCACTCAGCCGATTTTATTTGACAACTAGCTCAAGGGTGCAGGGCACACCTCGGTTTGGTCTGTTACCTGATACATGCAATTCGCGACCTATCTGAGCTAAGCTAAGCTAACTATTCATACATATATGAGTTGTTGAAACATATATGTGTACCAAGCAGACATACCTCAACAACTCTTATATATATTTGGTATCGGATAATGAAGCGCTTTAAGTTAGATCTAAAAGTAGAAATATATAGTGTAATTATATTGCTATTTTGTCCTTGTTGTTGATATCAGCATTATTGTAAAAAAATGGTCGTCTGTAAAAATTCGTTATCACTTAGAACGTAGGTGGTAGAGCCACGCTAAAGCTACTTCTACTTTCAGCATGAATGGGTCGGCTCGCCTGGAGTAGTGCCACCCTCTCACAGAACACCGACGTGAAGTAACAGGCCCACCTCCCCTCTCCCCCTCCCTTCTCCCTCCTCCTCTTCCCCCTTCCTCCCACAAACACAGGCTGGCAACGCACTTGCAACTCCCCCAGTGTTGCAATTGTCTATGGACGGTGGTAATCACTTAACATCAGGTGACCCACCTGTTCGTTTGCTTCCTATAATATAAAAAACAAAAAGAAAATTATATTATAAGAATCCATCGATATGCGTTACAAGCCGAACGCTTTGGCCGATCGCGCCTCTCTATCGCTTGTTCCACGCTCGGCGGAACGTGACAACGAGTCATGCATTTTCGCGCGTGCGGCCGGCGTTCATCAATTCATTAGGTGTTATCACTTCAACAATCAAGTTCGTAATTAATTCAGTTATAAAATAATTACAATATAGACGGAGTAATACCATAACGTACTACAATAATTAGCATAAAACTGAATTAAGTCTTAATGGCACCAAAAAACTAAGTAATTAATGCATTTTTTAAATAAATTAAAATAATTACTTTTTATAAAAACAAGGACTTATTATATTTGACCTCAGTTTATTAGCTAGAGAAAAAGAGAATAACAGTCATAAATTTTCGTAGTTTTTATCGTATTGAAGTGGCTTTTGAATCGGTCGTATTCTTGGCAATGTTAAATTACTTTTGGGTGAAAACTGGAAAAACGTAAGTCTTTTTTTGATTAAAGGACCCACATGGCATAGTAGTTCGGTTTAAACATGTCTGTTGCCAAAATATTTCATTTAAAAAAATCTCGACGTCCATCAGTCAAAAGCAACAGGCCGGTAAACATTTGAAACGGTTATTAAAAACATAAATAAGTTTGTATATCTCCCGACCATAAATTAATAAAATCTGCTACACATTACAGAATCACGTCCGATGTCCTCGTGTAACGATCCGGTCGAATGTCTAGGGCCGTATATTCTTGGTTCCATAGCACGTTCTTTTTTTTTTTTAATTCAAATCGAATCACCCAAATTAAGTAGCCATAAACGGAATCGGCTTCCAAATTTGAATATTTCATTCGTGCTCGTACGACCGCTCTTTATGATTTGTGTGTGAATTATAAACTACGTGAATGTGTGTGTGTGTGTGTCTGTGGACAAATTTAGTGATGTGCTACAGATACTATAATTACATTTAGTCGATAAAGCATATATATTTTTTATTATTTCTAGACTTTCGAGTTACAACAATGTAAATGAAATATGTGTGTGTTTTTGATGTGATTATTTTTATATCATAGGGAGCAAACGAACAGTTATATTGGCGATTTACCGTAGTGTAAGTTTAAGCACCACGTCTTTGCAGCAGTTTTCGTGTCAAAAGTGATACTATCGGAAAATACTGAGATACACAAATTGAGATAAACAAAAACATAAAATTGTTAAATTTTTCTAATATCGATTTTTTTTTTTATATCATAGGAGGCAAACCAACAGGTGGGTCACTTGATGTTAAGTGATCACCGCCGTCCATAGACACTAGCAACACCAGGGGAGTTCCAAGTGCGTTTCCAGCCTATGTTTAGGGGGAAGGGGGAGAAGGGGTGGGAGGTGGTCTATCCGGCGCTCTCACTGACCAAACGAAACGTAAATGTAAGCACTGTTACTTCACTGGTTTTTTGTGAGAGTGTGGTATTACCCCGGGCGAGCCGACCCATTCATGCTGAAACCAGTAATAGCTTCAGTATGACTATACCACCTACGATAACTTCTTTAGGCTCGTTGTGATGTATTTTATGGCAGGCGATAAACTTATGTCTTCGCATCATGACACTATTGTCAGACTAGCACCGTGCAGTATAGCAGCCTGTGTACAGCTTATATTAATATTTTTTTATTGAGATCGTGCAGCCCATCATATGTTTGATGTATAAAAATATACATAAATATTGTTCGGGGTGCCAATGATGTGAAAAGCAGATTAGTGGTAATAATTTCAATAGGTGTACAAATTATGAAATTTAAACAATTCAGACTATAATTCGTTTAAAAATTAAAAAGAGAACACAGTTATTCCATTGTTTGTATTTTTCACTTCTGACGGCAATCCTTATGACTGCCTCGATGTTATCAAAAATTAAGTCATCTTTAGCTTCGTTGTAATTTAAAACTTCGTGATACGAAAAACTGACATTAGAAAGAGATAAACATATACTTCTATAGGATTTAACCTATGAGAGAATGAGATATAATACATTATATAGTATTTCTTATATTCGCGATTTCCTCTTTGTGTATTGTATACAATACATGTGTTAGTAGATACATGTCTATGTTCACCTGCGTATTACGAAGCCTTGGAAAAGAAACGTTACAACTAGCTAGTGTATTGTTCACGTGTATTATTTGTATGAATATTTTATCATTTTTTGAAGAATTCATTTCTACGGCGTACGGAATGTTCTTTACGTTGTATAATGTATTATCTACATATATTCTCTCACACGTTAAATCCTACAGATGTATATCACATCAGCCTATATAAGAACCCACTGCAGGGTCATAGATCTCTTGCCAAAGGAAGGTATGGGCATAATCACCACGCTAGCTCAAATTGGCGATTTCAAACACAGATAAATCCTCAGTTCCATATTTTCCCACTTACGCTGGTACTACAAAACTGGTACAAACTGATAAAATATTTCTCGGGTTCAGGTTTCCTCACGACGTTTCCTACAGCATCAGCCAATAATGTTACCGATTTAAATGACTAAATGTACGCAAATTCCAAAAAATCCGTTACTACATGCCGAGGTTCGAACCTGCCGACATCGAATTGACATTCCACCGGCCAAACCTTTCAACCACCAAGACTTCAGACGTATATGTTTGTCTCTTATTAATATCCATTAAATAATAACGGGGCTAAAATACATTCAATTCAAAAGTATCGACATATCCGTATATAACAACACTAAACCTTTTGTCGCAGCGCGCCGCGTTGATAAGAAAACATTTTAAATTAGTCGTAGAGTGAAAGAGAAAAAAATATTCTGTGTTCCGTTTTTGTATATTTTATTTGTATTTTATCACGCGCTCACAAAACGGGTAGCCGGCTACCAAACTAAACGATATAAATTATATCATTTTTCAATCGGACAACCCTAACGGACGTAAAAAATGACGGCCATTGAGTTCGAAGTTTGAAAGTTTTGCCGCAGTTTTTTATACGTTTCCGGGCGGCGAGATTCCATAATCATAACGTGGTACTTATTAAAAATTATTATTCCATCGCCGGTTACTTTATACTAAACATAACTTACGTATTAATACAGCAGGCAATGGATCGAAAACTATATATCTTCATACGCTCAGGGACATCGTCGCATATCGTCGACATTCTTTAAAATAATTTTATTAGTAAAAAGGTACCGGATTCAAAAAGTTTGGTAATAATAGTTAAATTTATAATTGTCCGTTCGAAAGATTTGTTATTGAAATAGTAAATCGGGTGGATGTTTTGACCGGCGGAATATCGATATGCGCAGGTTCGAACCCCGACTGTGTACTATTTACTAATTTACATTGGTAACACTACAGGCTGACAGTGAAGGAGTACATCGTTAGAGAACCAGAACTCACTTTTAGCACCATTATATCTGGGGAAACTATAGACCTCTGTATTTCTCAGAGTTTAAAATCACCATACGTCCTAAGTTGGTATTGTATTTACACACGTACCTTCCCTTAGGAGGTATTTAGCCCACTCGTGGGAGTCTCACAGACCAGCATTATTAAATTATGAATATTAAATCCGCGTAAACAGAAAATCCGATATATTTGTAGCCATTATTGTAACGTGGTGGCGCGAAACTTTAACTAAGTAATAAAATTTTTTTAATAATTAGGGTAGGACAACGTCTGCCGGGCCCGCTAGTCTATACTAATATTATAAAGAGGTAAAATTTGTGAGTTTGTGACGTTGTAGGGGGTAATCTCAGGAACTACTGGTTCGATTTGAAAAATTCTTTCAATGTTATATAGCTCATTTATCGAGAAAGGTTATAGGATATATATCATCACGCTAAGACTAATAGGAGCGGAGCACCAGTGAAAAATATTTCAAAATCGGGCCTTTTTTCCTCTTGAGAGCTTCCGCTGCGTGTTAACGTTAGCCCAAAATAACTCACCACGGACGAAGTCTAGTTGTAAGGATAAACATTTAAAAGAGGTACTAAATAGTTAAGCCAAAAGGTTACAGAGAAATTATCTATATAAGAAAAAAATATATATTTCTCAGTTGGTAGCCATTAGCGCACCTACGCGACGAAGTAACCAGCCACTTGCAATGGTACTCTTATTACGAAGACCACCCGATATTACCACACGAGTATAAGGATTTAAAACTTTGGATGCGTTATTTTTTCTTTTAGTAAGTGGTAGAGCAATGTGTTGGCTCACCCGGGGTATTGCCACCCTCTCATAGAAAATCAACGTGAAGTAACAGTGCTTGCATTGTTGCGTTTCGTTTGGTCAGCGAGAGCGCCGGAGGACCACCACCCCTCTCCCTCCCCTTCCCCCAAACACAGGCTGATAACGCGCTTGCGTCTCCCCTGGTTGCAAGTATCTATGGACGGTGGTGATCACTTACATCAGGTGACCTACCTGTTCGTTTGCCTCCTATGATATAAAAAAAATACTAGCTGATACCCGGACTACGTTTGCGTCATTTAGTATCTTAATTGTTTCAAAGGGATTAGGCAGCGTTTTTGAAGAAAGCTCCCAGGCGGCTTGACTTTTCCGACACTTCCAACAATTTTCGTTATATTTGAACCAATTTACACAAAATCTTCATTAATGATGTACCTAAACCTTCCTCATGAATCACGTTATCTACTGGTGAAAGCCGCATGAAAGTCAGTTCAGTAGTTTTTGAGTTCATCGCGAACAGACAGAAGTAGTCCGGGGAAACTGAAAAATCCCGAGCAGGCCAATAGCGTAGTCAGTTCCAAAAAAAAAAAACGAACAGACAGTCGTGTCAAAGGACTTCGTTTTATAATAGGTAAGTTGTAGCATTTGATCAAATCTCATCTAATGTTGAAGGACGCTGTGGTCTAAGGTTTTGGGGTGTAAGGGGCGTCGAATAACATCATAAGACTTGAGACATCCCAGCCAACCTCACCTGCACGTGCACCCTGCTGAATAACGAACGAGGCAATGGTGAAAGCGGGGTGGTAGGGTTCTACAGCCTGACTGGGTCGCAACCACCATGTATATGGCGAAAAAGCCCGTAATATTGATTCTTATGCGGGTCGCGTTTCGGGATCATCATATCCAGCTTTTTGCAGGCCGGAATGATAGTGGCGACCGGCGACGGATAGTGTGTCACTCGGTGGTCGCCATTGTTTTTGGATTGTACTGTGCTTACCATCGGGTATAGTGCAGTCATTTTGCCGTACTACAATAAAAAAAAAAAGATGGTAAACACGCTTAACGTAGAGGAGACTGGCTCTCAAGTCCAACTACCGGAACACAATCATAGGTGATTGGCGACAAATTATCAATTTGAGTGTAGTAGCTAGTCAGACAGACTTAGAAAAAGCCCTACCAGTGGCGGATTTGCCCTAAGGCCCATGAGGCCCGCGCTTAGAGCGGCCAGATAATAGGGGCGGCCAATAGTGACAAAAACTTCACCGATGATAACAAGAAACAACTCAAAGTACGTAAATATTCTAAAGGCTCGCGCACATTATGGTGGACCGCACTGCACCGCATCGTAATAAACTTCCCAAGTCACTTTTGTACTTTTCTATACTAATATTATAAAGAGGTAAAGTTTGTGAGTTAGTGACGTTGTAGGGGGTAATCTCAAGTAACAGTGACTTGCGAAAATTGTCGCGTTCCGAAATTAGTCATATTTCTGGAGGGCATGTCATACTTATGTGTGACAACACCCTATATTGGAGAGGGAGTGGGGCTCCCTGACGTTCCGACTAGTGCAGGTACTCACCGGACACGGTTGTTTCGGGTGGTACCTGCATCTGATCGCACGCAGGGAGCCGACCGCCGCTTGCCACGAGTGCGGCGCAGCCGAAGATACCGCGCAGCACACTCTGTCTGAGTGTGCTTCGTGGGGGGAGCAGCGCCGCCTTCTGGCGGTGGCGATAGGATCGGACTTATCGCTGCCGAGCGTGGTCTCGGCCATGCTCGGCAGCGAACAGGCTTGGCGAGCGATGGCCTCCTTCTGCGACTGAGACCCTCAAAGTGGCCGTCTCCGTCAAAGGAGGACAGGCAGGAGGAAAAGGCGCTTCGCCCAACTCCTCCTGCCACCATAGCCGGACCTGAGGGGATGGGTCGGGGGGCCCATCTCCTCATTGCACAGTTCCGGCGGACGAGGGGGGGCAGCCGGTGTGTACCCGGTCTGTCCCTCTATAGGTAGGAGCCCGGCGGTCACCTTCCGCCGGGCAGACCGTGGGGGCGGCTCTACAAGGTTGATTAGCTTGAACGATCCCTTGCCGCCCCCACAAAACGGTCTGTCGGTACACCGTGGGGTTTTAGTCCGTGCGACTCGGACATAACCCACCCTCTCCCCCGGGAGGGTGGTGTATCCATAAGGGATTTCCCCACGTTAAAAAAAAAAGGAACTACTAAACCGATTTTGGAAATTTTACCAATATAAAGCCACGTTATTTATGAGTATCATGGCTACATATCATCACGCTAAGACCAATAGGAGCGAAGAAACAGTAAAAATGTTTAAAATCGGGTATTTTTTCCTTTTGAGAGCTTCCGCTGCGTCTTAGCCCAAATTAACCATTCCATGCGTGCGAAGTCGCGGGCAGAAGCTATTAACTAATTATATTATCTATACTAATATTATAAAGAGGTAAAGTTTGTGAGGTTGTAAGGTGTAATATCTGGGGAGTCGGAGAAAAATGGTCGAATGAAAACGTTTCTTACGAATGCTGCCTTAATTATGAGATGTTCTAGAGAAAAGTTGTAGCTTGACAATGCCTATTACCGCCCAATGAAGTGGGCACGGGTCTGCTAGTTATAAATAATATATAGATAATGTAATGTGAAGTAATTATTTATTAATTATTAATATTTATTATTGAATCGATTTCGATAAAAGTTGCCAATAAAGTAAATTCATTATGTACTCAATATGATGGGTGCTGAGAATGGAGTGGCTGGTAATGACTACATGGCCTGGGGCCTAGGGCGGCCAAGACTGCAAACCACTGCTTACCACCGTGGCTTCTTCGCGATGCTCCCTGCGCCAGAAGATTTCACGCCTTGACTGCTTAATTGATCTTCATGAAAAAAATGTACCGGGCAAATCCATATTAACGCAAGTGAAGCCGTAAGCGAAAACTAGTATCAGTAATAAGCTACGCTTTTGTGTTTATTATTGTTAGTTATTCTACTGCCAGGTAATTTACTGTTTTCTATTGCAATTTGAAACAATTACAGTATAGTGAAATAAATATTCGTTGTTCGTATCGTGACTTTGAGTGTGAACAACGTGAAGTGCGCTCTTTCAAGCTTATTGGCACGTATCATCATTGCTCGTTCGTACAATAATAATAACCGTTAATTTAAACACCAAAATAATTAGGCATTCTATAATTTATTGTCAATTTCAAAGCAGTTATAATTATTATTTAATGCTTTAATATTTTTGGATGCGGCATGTGATAGTATCGCAAGGTCGATTTTTAGCTCCAAGGTCACATCGCTTGAAGAAATAATCGAAGATCAGTGATACAAGTAGCCGCGTTCGTAGCTTCGTGACATCGGGAGGCATAAAAATGGCGGGTGCCGCGGCGAGCGCTCCCGGCGCGACGCGACGCACAAAGATAAATAACCGACAAAACGTACATAAATTACGCACCAACATAACACGCAGTGAAAAGTTTTAAAAAAATCTCGTATTTAACATATATCTCACTTTTGTCCAGAGCCGACTGCCGATGCTCGCTGAAAGTGGATGCGACAAATTTTATATTATTATTTTTAAATGATTAATTTTAAAATATTTTTACCACAACATTTTTTGGAAGTGGTAGAGCCACGCTGAAGCTACTACTGGTTTCAGCATGAATGGGTCGGTTCGCCCGGGGTAATACCACCTTCTGACCGAAAACCGACGTGAAGTAACAGTACCTGCATTATTGCGTTTCGTTCGGTCAGTGAGAGCGCTGGAGGCCCATCTCCTCTTCCCCCCTCCCCTTTCCCCCTTTCCCCCACTCCTCCCTCCCCCCAAACACAGGCTGGCAACGCACTTGCAATTCTCCTGGTGTTGCTAGTGTCTATGGACGGCGGTGATCATTTACCATCAGGTGACCCGTCTGTTCGTTTGCCTCCTATAATATAAAAAAAAAAACAAAGAAATTTAATCGTCTAAAACAACTATGGACCGTAGTTACGAAGCAAATGATTAACTCCGATATAGCGGCTCGGTTTATTTAATCATGTGTTATGAGTAGTCTGTATAGAGTGCGCTCCTGGCGGTTATCGGCCCCAGTGACTGCTTCCAGAAGCAGTCAGGTTCGCAAGAGATATTCCAGTGCACAAGCGTACAGTGCACAATCTCTTCTTCTCCCTTCCTAGCCCAGTGAAAAGGGAACCGATACAAACAGATAAAGGTTTTGGTGTGTCAGGCTGATGGTAACTGCCACTTTTTACCGTCGCCTTTGCTATTACGTTGGGTTTGCCAAACTTTTTGCATATTTGCTTTAAGCCACCTTACTATGCACTGAGCGAAAAAGTTTCGCTACTAGACCTATCAAGACAGCAGGTCCCGGTCCCCTTCAGGCTTCAACTAGATGTAGCCCGCAAGCCGAATGCGTTTCCAGTGTTTCGCCGCGGCTTGCACAACAGCGCCACTGGTGAGAGACTGCAACACGCCTGAGGTCAGTTGAGCACTATCATCATATACGAGCTAGCTGGTAGAGCCCTAAAGATACAGTTAGACGACTCATTACACCTTGGTAGTCTGTATATATATATATATCTGTATGTATTTACATCCGTATATAACAAGAATTAAAACCGACAAAAAGCAGATGCGTTATGTATTTTTCAATTGCATTAATTATACCAATATCTAAGACATAAAGTTTACATAAATAGATATTTTGTATGGAAGATAATAATAAAAACTAATACTAATATAAACTCCAATCCTCTTACATTAAAAACTTCTCCGTTTGGAGAATATAGCAAAAAAAAAAAAAACAATGAATAAATAAAGACAACAAAAAAGGGGTAGCACTGTGCAAGTGCTTACCATTACAAAAAGTGCGTTCACTTTGCAGTAATTTGAAAAAAATAATCTAACTAGTCTTATCCATATTCAGCCTTCCTTCATTAACCAGACAAAACCAATGACATTTACCATCCCGATACTTAATACCAATAGAGCATATACATATAGTACTTCAAACAAAACTCGAACTTATTCCAAATAGTTTAAGGTCATATTACTTTGACTCTACATAATTGATTTAACACCTTTTCGACAGGTGTGAAACTTATGACATTTGAGAATGTACGCGCAGTTCGAAATTTGAATTTGAATTTTTGAATATCGAACTCGGCGGTCCGCCGTATAGTAGCCAGTTACCAAATTACCTATCATAAAATATTTGACTGTTCACTGTGTATATTATTAGCTTTTTTTACTCTGTGGAGAGATTACTTGAATTCCCGTTTATTTTTTATCTTGTAAAGTTTTCTAATATCTTCGTAAACTTATTAAAATTAAGTGGTAATAATACACATTAGAATATTAGATTCAGTTCTATAAGTAATATATATGGTTTATATGTCGTTTGTCTAGAATAGAAAAAAGTAGAAACTTTCATAGGAAATATTTTTATGACACAATTTATAAAAAAAACTAGCCACAGCCCGCGACTTCGACCGCGTAGAGTAGTCACTTTGCGCTTTAGGCTAAAGCTAACACCCAGGGGAACTTCTCAAGAGGAAAAAAAACGATTTCGAAACATTCCTCTTTGGTGCTCCCCTCCTATTGTTCTTAGCGTGATATAAAGAATTGTGTAAGAATTTTTCAAATCGGACCAGTAGTTCCTGAGATTAACCCCCTAAAACGTCACAAACTCACAAACTTTACCTATTTATAATATTGGTAGGTATAGACAATAAGAATGAGTATCTAACGTGTCTGTACTTTTTAGATTTTTGTGATAAAACTGTTGCAGGTGTCTTGGAATAAGAAATAATGCTGTTTTTTTTAACCTGGTTCTGCACAGTGCCTGGACGGTACCTGATGGAAAGTACAGTACAACACTGAAATAATTTTTCAAATCGGACCAGTAGTTCCTAAGACTTCCCTACAACGTCACAAACTCACAAATTCACAAACTTGACCTCTTTATAATATTAGTATAGATAAGAGACGCTGTTAATTTTTTTTTCTTATATTAGTCCAATTACGTTAATATTTATACTATACATGGCAATCACTGACGAATCCACCAAGACATTTTTGCAGTGAATAATTCTGTCAACGCGTTGAGTACGTGCAGTAGTCTTTACGTGATTGACCCTCAACGAAACTGTATTTTTTATTATGTATATATACTAGGCGGCGCGGTGGACATTGTCCTGCCATTATAAAAAAAAAATGCTAAAATTCACCCGCAGCGTCACCAACCGTGTCCAAGCGTAACGTGAAGAGACATTTATGCAGGCCGGCATGACAGCGGCGACCGGTGAGGGATAGTGTGTCTCTCGGTGGTCGCCATTGTTTTTAGATTATACTGTGCTCACCATCAGGCACAGTAAAGTCACTCTGCCGTGCTACGATAAAAAAAAGAAGTTGTGAATGTAAACCATTCTTGAATCTGTCTGTTCGCGATAAAGTCAAAAACGATTGAACGGATTCTCATGCGGTTTTCGACAGTAGATAAAATCATTCGTGAGAAATGATTATGTAATGTATCAAGGTTTTTGTTTATCATCAGGGCGGGACAACGTCCGCCGGGCCCGCTTGTATATATATAAAAACCCAAGATACACAGTCAACGTCACAAAACCGTCCGCATAAAATGAGTTTGAAATGAGTTCCGTAATTCTCTCGTCACTCGCGTCTTCAGACTTTTTGTACACTGCTTTGTAACAGCTTTAAATAATTCGCGTAAAGTTGAATTTGCAAAAGCATAAGCTTATAGTATAATTATAACTACTTAGGTATATCGGTGAGTTTTTGAGGACGGTTTTGAGCGTTACTCTTGTTCGACACTGTGCGTCTTAAATATAACGATACTAGCCGACCCGTGCCCACTTCGTTGTGCGGTAATAGGCATTATCAAGCTACAACTTTTCTCTAGAACTCAATCATATATCTATCATCGTTAAGGCAGCGTTTGTAAGAAACGTTCGACCGTTTTTTCTCTGACTCCCCAGATTATTACCCCCTACAACCTCACAAACTTTACTTCTTTATAATATTAGTACAGATAATATAATTAGTTAATAGCTTCTGCCCGCGACTTCGCACGCGTGGAATAGTTATTTTGGGTTAAGACGCAGCGGAAGTTCTCAAAAGGAAAAAAAATTAATATAACATTTTTTCATTGTTGCCCCGCTCCTATTAGTCTTAGCGTGATGATATATAACCTATGATACTCACAAATAACGTGGCTTTCTATCGGTAATCTATTGTATCGGTATTAAAGAATTTTCAAAATCGGTTTAGTAGTTCCTGAGATTACCCCCTACAACTTAACAACGTCACAAACTCACAAACTTTACCTCTTTATAATATTAGTATAGAAGTATACGTGAATAAACTAAGGACTTATTCTTGATCAATAAACGTGGTTTCAGTAAGTATACCTAAATACCTCAGTCTACATATCCCACTGTTGGGAATGAAGTTCTATGATTGTTAAATTATTATATATTCTAATTCATACATTAATCAATATGGTTACCGTGTCTCTAGCCATTGCTATCTGATTTAATATTCATAAATGTTTGAATAAAATTAATGAAATATGTATATAAAAAAAAACAAGTTATGCCAGAGTTAATTTGAATGGAACGTTATCATTTAACTTGACACTTCGTTAACGGTGTACTCTTTAAGTTATTTTTAAGTTAAAATACATTTGTGACTCGGTGTACTATAATATAAATATGTCTAGTCAGCTTTTCGGGACCTTGAGATCAATGAAAAAAAACAATTTAATTATCACACTATTATAAATCTCAACTTACTGTAAGTTCCTTAACATAAAGTGAGGAATTGAAAAAGAAGCCGAGGAAAAGTGAAAAACGAAAACAATGGAATAACTGGGGTGTAAGGGGTGTCGAATAACATCATAAGACTTGAGACACCCAAGCCAACCTCACCTGCACGTGGTACACCCTGCTGAATAACGAACAAGGCAATAGCGAAAGTGGGGTGGTAGAGTTTTACAGCCTGATTGGGTCGCAACCACCATGTATATGGCGAAAAAGCCCGTCATAGTGATTCGCTTCTGCGGGTCGCGTTTCGGGATCAGCCTGTGCATACCCAGCTGTTCGCAGACCGGCATGACAGCGGCGACCGGCGATGTATAGTGTGTCACTCGGTGGTCGCCATTGTTTTTGGATTGTACTATGCTTACTATCAGGCATAGTGTAATCATTTTGCCGTGATACAATAAAAAAAACTGTTTTTTTTTTCAATTTTTAAATCTATACTAAGTAAAATATTATAAAGCTGGAGGGTCTGTTTGTCTGGTTGAACGCGCTAATCTCAGGAACTACCAGTCCGATTTGAAAAATTCTTTCAGTGTTAGATAGCTCATTTATCCAGAAAGGTTATAGGCTATATATCATCACGCTAAGACCAATAGTAGCGGAGCACCAATGACGAATGTTTCAAAATCGTTTCTTTTTTCCTCCTGAGAGCTTCCGCTGCATGTTAGCGTTAGCTCAAACTATTCCACGTGGATGAAGTCGCGGGTAGAAACTAGTCAATTATAAGTCTCTATTAGAGTTTTTGGCGGAATCTTATTCTATCGTGTAGTGGATTTTATATTTTACTAGCGAGTCCGGCCGACGTTGTCCCGCCCTGATTATAAAAAAATCCTTGACAAATGATATACCAAAACCTTCCTCATTAATCACTTTATCCACTGGTGAAAACCGCATTCAAATCCGTTCAGTAGTTTTTGAGTTTATCGCGAACAGACAGAAAGACGCGGTATGGAACTTTGTTTTATACTATGTAATGATTCATAATCTTGTGTTTTATCACGCTTTTATTAGCTTCACCTGTATGTATGTTTGTAACCGACCCCCCTTTGAGCTCGATTTTGTCCTACTTTGAAGGATCAGATTTAATTCAAACTTTGCACACCTGTCAAAGGTCGATGACAATGCAATAATCCGAAAAAAAAGTCAAAAAAATTTTAACTAAAAAAATGAAAAATAAATAATAGTTTAAAAATCTAAAAAAACACACTTTCATAAAAAGTCCAACTAAAAAACAGAAAATAAAATTTAATAAGTTTGGATTAAGAATAGTGTAAATTAGAAATGTATATTTTTGTAAAAAGTGACAAAAAAATGATAATGACCTCCAGATATCAGTATTATTATAATTTTTTTGTCACTTTTTATATTTTTTTTTGTTTATCTTTTTTAAACTATTATTTTTTTACTCTATATTTTGTAATATTGTAAGTTATTATGTAGTGTTTTACGTAATATAGTTTGGTTGTACATAAGTGAAGTGGATGGGTAATAAAACCACGGAGTATGAATTCTGAACTGACATAAAAACTCCATGGAAAGTTCTAACCAGGGTGCCGCCATCTTGTTAGTACATTGAAAGTCCAGTGCGAGCCAACTTTCGATAGCACGTACCCTCGTGTGAGGCCTACGCGTATTTAGTTACCATCTCGCGTAAATACTGGTTCTCAACTGTTTTAAAATCATTGCATCCTGATCTAAATATGGATAAGTCTAGAGGTTGTAATTCTGCCGTAAATTACAGTGTGCAGTGTAATTCCTGTAGAAACCATGTCGGGTATTGTTGTGCCGGCTTTTTTTTTTTTTTCGAACTGACTACGCTATTGACCATGCAAGGTCTTAACAGTTTCACCGGCCTACTAAGGCGAGCGCTTAAGGCACTCAGCCGATTTTATTTTGACAACTAGCTCAAGGGTGCGCGGCACACCTCGGCTTTGGCTGTTGCCTGATACATGCAATTCGCGACCTATCTGAGCTAACCTTAGCTACGCTAACTATTCATGCATCTATGAGTTGTTGAAACATATATGTGTACCAGGCATACATACCTCAACAACTCTTATATATATTTTGTATCGGATTATATTCTAAACTATTTCAGTTTGATAAGGGAAAAAAAATAAATGTGTATGCGTGTATGCGTGCACGTGTGTGGAGGTGATATGTGTAATGTTGTCGCAGTGATGTAAGATTTTGTGTCACTGTATCGCGCGAGCAGCGTACTCAAGGGCTCCACGCCGAGGGAACGGACCTAGGCTTGAGCCGTTGCCGAGGGGGGCCCAGTCTGGTGGTTGTGCCGGCATTACCGAGCAAGGTTACCATAAGCTCGGCACTGACCGCACGGCGAACTGGAGATGCCGAGTCGTCAACTCCACAGGCACCTCAGACGGACCCTGATACCATCATGATTGAACTACGCGACATTTAGAAGATACTGATGGCATCCCCACTATGTTACAATTAAATACGTATTTAACATTTTTGTAATAACGCGGATGTATGTCAAAAAGATAGATCGAGTTTCTTGCCGGTTCTTCTCGATGACTGGGTACTTCTAACGTTCATAAGCGCCTTCTTAGAGCCCAAATTAAATAAAGTATTCATTGTTGTAAAGAATTTTACGTAGCTTATATATCTTTGATAACATCTAAATCTATTTATTTATTTATTTTAGGATCGTTAAAATGACAATACAGTAGTAAGTATATAAAAAGTAGGACTATTGTGATGCATTATAATTGTAGTCATGTTTAGAGACAACCACGGCATGCTCCAACGATACATTTAAATAATAGGTCTTTACCTATGAAATTGCCGTTCTGCAGTACTGGCCAATTCAAATCAAAATAATTTTTGTTTGGCTAAGAATACTAATTTCAAATTAATTTTATTTTAAAAACATGGAATTCTTTTTCCAAAAGTAGTCATTTGTTTATTGATTAGTGTTACATTTTCATCGCTTTTCAATCTTTTTTGTCATCGTCAATACGTTAAAAATTCGAGTAATTATAGAATAGGAGTACCGTCGTGGCAGCAACGAGGCACAACATCAACGACGTTTACGGAGCTAACACTACAAACCAACGCACCACCTGTTATTGGTTTGCTCGCTTCCGTTCTGGGAATTTCGACCTGCAAATTGAACCTCGCGGTCGTCCGAAGACTTTGGTCGACAATGACGAATTAAAGGCGATTGTGGAAGCTGATGATACACAATCTACGGCTGAATTAGCAGCAGCTTTCGACGTTAGCGTCAAAACAATATTGGTCCATTTGCGTCAAATTGGCAAGGTAAAAAAGCTTGACAAATGGGTGCCCCACAAACTCAATGATCGCCAGCGCGAAGTACGCGTCGACTGCTCTAACAGGTCTCGTTGATATCCTAACCCTCACCGGATAATACACCTCTGAGAGTAGCACACTGGAACGCGCAATCCCTTAAAGGGAAGAATAAACTACTGATGATTCTTCGAGAACATCGAGTAGACATAATGCTCATCTCCGAAACCTTCCTCAAGGAGAATGATATCCTGAAGATTCCAAGCTTCACAGTATATAGAAAGGACGAAATTACAGCCGAAGGGACTGCCTACGTGGGGCTAGCAGTCCTCGTCAGAAACCGAGTCGTTCACCAAAGCATCTTGCACAAACAATATCAGTCGCTTTATGTGCTGGGCGTATTGGTGAACATCGCGGGCCGCAATGTTTGCCGCCTATAGACCGCCTGTAAACGCGATCGGCACATTAGAAGCCGATCTCAAAGAGATACTCACACAGTCACCTGAGCCGACCGTTATTACCGGTGACTTCAATTTAAAACATTCAGACTGGAACTCCGCCAAGACGACGTCGATGGGCCGACGTATTCTCAAGCACTCGGTAGACCACCATGGACAAAGAACGCGAGAGATACTAGACATTGTTATGTACAATGGGCTGAGTAGTCCTACTACACAGACAGTCCTTCCCGACTTGCCTTCGGACCACAGGCCGGTAGAGGAGGGGTAGCATGAAGGGGACAATTCAAATATCTGATAAAATAAAAACAATTTCGAAACAACACTATTTTTGTCGTATGGCAACCTTGTCGCAAGTTCGTTCGCGGCTAACTTCATATTCCTGTCATTTCAAACATGGCGGATTCCTGCGAATGTTGATAAAGAGTGAAAATTTTTTTGTGCAATAATTGTAAAACGTTTTATCAAGTGCTGCAAGTTGATTATTGATGTATGAATCACTGTTTAAGATAGGCTGAACATTCACAGATACGAAATCATATGGTGGTGAACATTATTTAATATTTTAGATTTTGTGGTTATGCTTTCAAATTGTGTATGATATTTATGAAAGAGACACAACAAACGGTTATGAATGGGACGTCCCTTTCAAGGCTGCTATTTTGCACTAGGTTTCTAATATTTTTTAGGTAATTTTTCAGATTAAAAATGCCACCTCCAAAGAGAACGCGTGTCGGTGCACACAAAATTGAAGAGGCTGTTAATGAAATGTTACAAAAAGGTATTTCTGTGAGATGGGCTGCGAAGATAATTAATGTAAGCAAATCCCATTTGCACAGATTGGTCGCAAAAGCCAAAGCTTCTGGATCTACTTCCTTTGTTTATAAGCCAAACATTGGCAATAAAAGAATTTTCACGGTAGACCAAGAATGTTCTCTGGAAGATTACTTAGAGACCTCCGCAAAAATGTGCCGTGGCTTGACAACTAAACAAGTCAGAGAACTAGCATATCAGTTGCGGTTCGTTTAAATCTTATTATACCATCTTCTTGGGAAAAAAATATTACAGCTAGTCTAGATTGGCTTTTAAGGGTTTTTTAAAAAGGCATAATTCATTGAGCGTAAGAAAACCAGAGAATGCTTCACTAGCAAGAACTACGAGCTTTAATAGACACAATCTTCAAAACTTTTTCGATAACTTAGAGAAATGTTACTTAAAGCATAATTTCCCTCCAAATATTATATGGAACTTAGATGAAACTGCATGCACGACGGTCACTAATGCACCGAAGATAGTTACCCAAGCAGGTGTAAAGAGAGTCGGTCAAATCAGCTCAACAGAACGTGGCTCGCTTATAACTATGCTGGCTTTCGCAAATGCTGCTGGCGGAAGTATTCCTCCTGCTTTTATATTTCCGCGTGTTCATTTTAAGGAACATATGCTTGAAAATAGTCCAACAGGTGCTTTAGGCCTTGCAAACGTGTCTGGTTGGATAACCGAAGATCGAATTGGATACTTCATAAATTACTGCGTCCCTTTCAATACAGGCAATTTATTAAAGGGACAGAAAAAAGTTTTTTTTTAAATACGAAAATAAATAACTAAGACTTCATTAATGACAATAGTTGCATTTCACTTCAATAGTTTAATAATAATCTTTCCTATTCGACTCCAACCTGTTCCAAATATTTTCTCAATCACTTACTAGGACCTCAAAATCGAAAATGTCCCTCCCTTTCATGCCACCTCTCCCCTAAATACCTAATATTAACCTATTTTACACATTAAAAAAATTCAACATAATAATACAAAAACAAGGAAATTGAAACAGAACGAGAAAGAAAAAATGAAATACTGAAACAATTATAACTGTATTTGGTGAAGAGACTGATATGTCTCCATCGTTATTTTGAAACGATTTCGTTTAGTTGAGAAGATGTCGCATGTTTTATGGACTGAGTTATATGACCTAGAATCGAATTAGACACCTGACAGAACTGTCATATAAATGCTATAGATATATAATTTTCGCGGACAAAGTAGCTGGTATTTATTAATAAACACGAGCCTTAAAATGTGCGTTTACTGTCACAAAATTAAACTTATGCGCTGTTATTACAAAAAAGTTAAAAACTTTAACTTTAAAAAGGTCTCATATTAAACACACCGCGGTCGCCATCTTGCTCTTTTGTCTCGCTTTGGTTACGTTAGGTTAGACTTGTGAAAAAGGATAACGCAAACTTGCCTCGGGCGAGCGCGGTGTTTTTATTAGGATTTTTTTTAAACCAAGTATTTAATACGTATTTAACTTTTTTGTAATAACACGGAAAGGGTTGACATTTAACTTAGGAGAAATGGACAAAACAATTTGGGCAAATAATGGCCCTTCTTTGTTTTATTTAAAGCAACACTCTGTTAATCCCTCGAAGAGGCGGATTATAAGAAGCTACTTTATTTGTGAAATTATCGTTAAATAAACAATAGATATACATATCTTAAATACTACCTGTGCTTCTTTATGTTTATTCTCTTTTTTTTACGGGCACGGGTCGATTGTCTCAACGCCTTTTTATTCCGTAAGTGTAAACTCCATTGTTTGAATGTCCTTCTGCTATCGAGTATTGACTACGCAGGTCAATTACTCATCTTCCACGAGATCTCGGCATACGAAGAAACCGCCCGAAATCCTCTTCTATGATCCGTCACTGCAATACATAGGTTTCCAGCCATCGCGGCTACATTACAACGGCTCGCGCGCGCAGCTGTTCAAAATAAATAACTCATATAAGATAGAGTAAATCGCGTATTTACGTCTATCTTCCCCTAAAAACGACCGTTCAATAATAATAATTTTTGTTATGTCTATTTTTAGATTTCGGCGCCGTCGCCGTAAAGTAAATTTAAATTCGATCTTATTAAATGCGTGTTGCGCCCGCGCTTTTGTAATCGATCCTTTTTAGCTCCCGCACACATCGCGGGTCTCAGTAATATCTCGAGCCTAGGTCGTCCCCAGGCGGAGCCCTCGTGATGTTATTATCGCGATACAGTGACTCACCTACATCACTTGAACACACATATGAGATCATCTCTCTCACACACGTGCACATACATACACATGGTGGGAGGGTTTTGTTTTTTTCCCTCAACGAACTGAATCGAATAGGTTTAGTTCATTTCATTCCGATATACACGTATTCATTTGTGAATCATGCAATTTCGACTGTATGGTTCACAAATGTATATATGTATGAATAGCTTAGAATAGTTAGCTAGGACAGACACATCTTTTTCCAGGTAACAGCCCAAGCCGAGGTGTGCGTGCACCCTTGTGTATGTTACCTAAAACCCAAATCGGTTCTGTGCCTTAAGCGCCAACCTTAGTAGTCCGGTGAAGCTATGAAGACCCTGCCGGGTCAATAGTCTCACTGACTCTGGCTTAATACAAAATATGTCGAAATCATATTTATTTGTTTGTTTGTTTAAACTATTCCCTGCCCGCCACAGAAACGAATTTTGACGATAATTGGTGGACACCAATGGAAGATGGATCGGCGTATAGTGTCTCATAACCTTTGTAGGAACATTAAAACTAATATTTTTTAAGAAGGTCCGGGCAGTCCGTTGCGCCAGATATGATGCTCGTCATATAAGTGATGTCAGCTATTTCACGACGTGTAACTAGGGGCAGAATGTGAAATTTACCACATAATTTAAAATAATCATCTGAGGAGTATTTAAGTTTTTGGTGATAGCAAAGGTATTTGAGAAATTTTATCTGTATATTTTCGATACGAGATATATATATGTCGTAGCGAGGGTTCCAGACCTGGCAAGCGTATTCAAGTATGCTACGGACAAATGTACAAAATAAAATTTTGAGGGTCTTAGCCTCCTTAAAACTATTCGACATCCTCATTATAAATCCTAGGGCCCGGGATGCCTTGATTATGATGTTATTGATATGCTCCTTGAAAAGTAACTTGGAATCATGAGTCACGCCAAGATCTTGTACACTAGAGCTCCTCGGGATCTTATGTCCTTTCAGACTATATTCCGAGAAAAGATAAAAAAGATAAAAAAGAAAAAAAAAAGTTTGAATGTCGAAATTGCTTTTTTTTTTATTTAAATCCATAACTCTCTGATGAAGTTTTTTGCAGGATCTTGGAATGTCATGTAGCGGATTTTATATTTTATTCATAACTAGCGGGCCCGGCAGACGTTGTCTCACCTTGATTTATAAAAAAAATCTTGGTAAATTATATACCAAAACGTTCCTCATTAATCACACTATTCATTGGTGAAAACCGCATAAAGATCCGTTAAATAGTTCTTGAGCTTATCGCGAACAGACAGACAGACGCGGTAGGGGACTTTGTTTTATACTATGTATATATATTGTGTCATTTTACTCTATATTTTGAAAAATAGGTGCTGTTTCGTAATATAGTTTGCTTATTGTTCACTCGTGCGAAGTGGATGAGATATAATACCACGGACATTAATTCCGAGATGCCACAAAAACTCCATGAAAAGTTGTAACAAGGAAGCCACCATTTTGTTAGAAGGTTAATAGGTGGTAGAGCCACGCTGAAGCTATTGTTGGTTTCAGCATGAATGGGTCGGCTCGATCGAGGTAGTACCACCCACTCACAGAAAACCGACGTGAAGTAACAGTGCTTGCATTGTTTCGTTTCGTTCGGTCAGTGAGAGCGCCAGAGGCGCCCACCACCTCTCCCCAACCCTCTCCTCTCCCCCCTCCCTCCTTTTCCCACAAACACAGGCTGGTATTGCACTTTCGACTCCCCTGGTGTTGTTAGTGTCTATGGACGGTGGTGATCACTTAACATCAGATAACCCACATGTTCGTTTGCCAGATATGACATTAAAAAAAAACAGAACATTGAAATTATCACAAGAAACTTGTAATATCCTTACCTATTCGACAATGGCAGTAATAATCTAGAAGATAGGTTGCCAAAAAATAAATAAACCGCCTTCGATGTGAAAAACTATTAAAGGCACTAAAAAGCGAAAAATAACTGAATTATGAAATTAACCAAATTAAATAAACAAATATTGATATCATGGTACCTAATAATTTGAAGTCGATGCCAACCTAAATTAAAATCATCTACATACAAAGTTTTGGTCCACTGTCGTGTCCCATGATGTATATCTATCTGTATTTACCATCTTTAGCGGGCCAATCTTAATCAGATCGCAGTGCCACTTACCAGGTCCAATTATCAATCTTAACCATAAACCATAACTACACAACACACACAACAAACTTAAACAAAATCGGTCCAACCCTTTAGAAGCAGTTCGCTGAAAAACACACGTACGGAAGTATTACATGTAGAACGACATCTCGTTTATACCATAAATAAAAAAAATACGAATAAATAACTTTGATATTTAACTTTTTTTTGTAAATAACTTGTATGATCAATTATTTTTATTGATTTTGATTACTTTTTTATAAGTAATAACAACTGTATTTGAACTACTTTAAAATCGTAATTTTTATTACTTTCTTATTTCTTAAAGGATATTCGATGTAATAATAATAAATTTAATAATAAATTTATTGGGTGTGTGTAGTTATGATGAGTGTATGTGTAAAAGTGAGTGTACGTGTCTGCGCTCGTATCATAGATATGTATAATTTTCTTAATGCTAATAGAGTACTTTAAGTAAATTTTCCTCCGTCTGTTCATAGGAAATGCTATGAAGCCATCGTTTGGTGGCAGTTTTTACATGGTAGCATGAGCAACGTATGAAGTTCTAGTCGTCCACGATTTTAGCAACTTTATTGTACACATATGGACTAAGAAATCTAGGCATTCTTTGAGCAAAGGATGATTTAGCAGCTGGAATAGGCACGTAAAATATGCGTTTTTGTAGCAAAGTGTTAAGATTACCAACTCTTGTTATCTGCGCGTGCATCATAATAGTGGTTTTTAATATAAATAGCTTACGAACGCTTAAGACAGAAGCTTCTTCATACAGAAACTCAGTCGAGTACCTGTAGGGTTTCTTTAGCATAGCATAGCATAGGAGGCAAACGAAAGTAGTTGCCAGCCTGTGTTTGGCAGGGAGTGGCAGGTGAGGGATGAGGAGGAGAGTTGAGGGGAGGGGGCCAACATTCCGGTTATATCGCCCCAGAACAAAGGTTCCGGGTAAATACCATATATTTAAAACATCACCAGTTGTTACGACTATCGGTTTTACGACTGAACATGAGTAGTCCTTTCGATGTCATTATAACAGATTTTGACTGTATTTATATTAATGAACTAGATGCGTCCGCAACTCAGACCACTTGGAATCTTATGTAGAAATCAACTGGTCAAATTGTAGGTTAATTTTATAATAATATAATACGTAAATTCATAATTTAAATAATTATCTTATTATCTTTAGTAAATTTATGGAACCACTGAAATAATGATTATTTTATTTGGTCTTATTGATACCTAAATATCTTACAGTGTTGACGCGCTGTAATTGAATACAGGAACAAACAGAAGTATCTTGAAGTAGACAAGAGTGTGCGGATAAAGAAAGATGATTATAAGGAGGGTTTTTATAGTTTAAAGGAGTAAAAGCTATATATTTGGTTTTATCAATGTTTAAAGTTAATAAATTTTCATTTAACCATTGCATCACAGTGTTTAATCCATTTTGCGAATGTGTGAAGGCTTCACCCCATGACTCGCTTGAAAAGACCAAAGTAGTGTCATCTGCAAATGTTAATATTTTGCCATAGGGTAGGGAGAGGTTACATAAATCATTAATGTAAATAAGGAAAAGAGTAGGTCCGAGAATACTGCCTTGAGGCACGCCGTAAGTAACAGGCAGATCACTGCTAATAAAGTTATCTATTTTAACACATTGTTCTCTGTGATAAATAATCGGCAAATAATTTTAGCTGAGTACCTCGAACCCCTATATGTTCCAATTTATTAATAAGAATTGGAACTGAAACAGTGTCAAAAGCTTTTGCTTGATCTAAGAATATGGCTAAAGTCTTGTACTGTTTATCTATTGAAGTCACAATATAATCTGTAAATTCTAATAAAGCATCTTCACACGATCTACTTTTACGAAAACCAAATTGATTTGCAGAAAGTATTTGATTGCATTTTAAATATTTGACCAGTCTGCAATTTAATAATCTTTCAAAAAATTTTCCTGCTTTTCATATTAAATTTTTGTTTTTTTTAAGAGTGTATTACAGTAATTTCTGTATCTTTTATAGGTTATTTGTAAAATTGTATTATTTGGAGATTTTTTTAATTTTTTGTGTAAGTTGTCTCTATTTCTCATGCATTTTAATAACCCTGGTGTAATCCAGGGTCTAATATTTCTCTTGCGTTTAGATACCTTAAGCAATTTAGTATTTAAGGTAATAGATTTCTTAATTAGATCGATCATATATGACATTGCTTTATTAACATCATTAAAGCTATAAACTTTATCAAAATCTATACTCTGCATGTATAAATCCAAACCCTCGTAATCTATCCTACTAGTGAATTTAGATGATTTACGCAATGATATATCTAAACATAGATTTAACAAGACACTATAGTGATCAGTTATAGTAGTGAGGGCTACATAGCAATAAGCAGAATGTCTTGTTTTGATCATATAATGGTCAAGGCATGTTCTATTTTGGGTAGGTATAGTATGAGCTGGTAATATGCCGTGAAAAGCTAACATATTCAGGTATATAGAGGACCTAGGATCCACGTTGTCTACCCATATATCAATGTTGATGTCACCAACAATAATGAGATTGTTAATTGCTGAATGTTTACATAGCAAGTCATCTAACGAAGTAATAAAATCATCAACATTACGTTCCCCGGGAGGTCTATAAATTGGTATAATAGAAATATCATTACTTGGGCTAAGCAATAAACAATTAGCATTCAACAATTCCGGTTCCATCACTTTCATACAATAATTTTTATGGCAATAAACCACTATCCCATCATTCTGTGTTTTGTTCAAAGTAGTTTTAAAAGAATTATAACCGTCCAAAGAGGGTATAAAATCTGAATCTCTTAACCAACATTCTGTAAGTACAATCATGTTCCATTTACTTTTAGATCTTTCTAGCAGTGTCTGAAAATTAGACATATTGTGATTAATACTTCTTATATTTTGACATATTATCTTTAGTGAATTTAAAAATGGAGAAAATAGGTTTACACAGTTATCTATGTCACACGTTATAGATTCCGCAATATTGACATTATCTAATTCCGATTGAAAATTGGTAAAGTTATTAAATGTTTAAAGATAAAGATATCCGATGTGCAGAACTCAAACAGTGGTTTAGCTTATAGAAAACAAAATATAAACGACGATCGGATTTATACAAATAAAAAATAAACACAATATCACGTATTCTGTGAATATTTCAATTAGCTAGCTACTAGCGTAAGCTTAGCAATAAGGTTGCTGTTCTGAGAAAGGAACGTTTTAAATAAGATAGAATTGTATGAAAATCTATATACGTAACAATCAGTTTAAAATTATAAATTTCAAAATAACCACGAGTTTGGATAATATATTTAGGTACATCAAGAAACACGATTTATTGAAATGGATATATTGTTATTTAACATTTATTAATTCCATATTCGAAGAATCTCTAGATTCGTGTAGATTCAAATAAAACTTTTAAATTGTAAAAGTGTTTACATTTGAGTAAGTGACATTTATTAATTATTTCATCACAATTAAAAAAGAAATGCTTCAGCCGTCTTTCGCTAAATTAACATCTGTGACATTATGTTAACATATAAAAGAAAACATTAAATCTGCAACAGATTAAAAAAGTTTGGCAAATAGATAATAAACACTCACTTTTTACCTGAAATTTGTTTGGTGCACAGAGAGGGGGCGCGCGGCGTGAAGGGCGTTCGCGTGCGGCAGTCTGGGTCCAACCGCGAGTGCGTTTGTGACTACGCGTCTTCTATCGAACCGTACGCTACCGGACATATTATTACGAACAAGTGTTTCGTTATCCCCGAGGCCTAAATATCATACAACGCATAAAAATATATGTTCGTGTTGTTGTAAATTGATTAAAAATGTCATCAGTACGATAAGATAATTGAAGGAACACTGTTAATACAGTTCGTGTCGTGTTCGTGGTTAGTGATCGATTGTAGCTACTTAAAGATTTTCATATATTCAGTGGGAATTATTGTTACACTTTGTGTTATATATGTATGTATATATACAACGAAAAATTGGATTTTCTCACTTTTAAGGTAAGAATATTTTATATAATTAATACATTTATTTTTTACGACCTTTGCCTTGTCGAAGAGAAATAACAAAAAATATATAATTCAATTCAAATCTATAAAATTCTCATTGTTATCTGTGGCTACAATATATGTATATAAAAATATTATGATTTGTTTTGGTATTTTTTTAGTTTCCTACCCTCTAGATATGCGTGAAAGTTATATAGTTATATAAAGTAAGTATAGTGATAAGAAAAACTGCAAATTAATATTTCATAACAAATATTTTGATTTATAAGTGGAATAAGTATTTAAAAAACGATTTTTTTTATGATGAAAACAACAAGGCCCGGCCGTCACAATAGCTTCTAATATATTTAGGCCTATCCTATCTGCTGTGTCAGTAAAATATTATCGAAATGTTATGTTGTTATCAAAGATTAATATTTGTTAATCATTAAATTACTTCATTTTGTTTTGTAAATCCCTTGTGCAATAGTATGGATTAACATAAACGTATAATAAACTCAATGTTTATTATAATTATCAATTTATCAGATATTTAAACAATAATTCACTTGTAATAGATTCAAATAAATATTTATACCCTAGCTGTCTGTACTGACTTCGCACTGGTATGCTAACAAAGAAAATTAGATCATCTTCGCTTTAGAGTAAGTTCATGTAATGAATTTGTCAATTCTAACAATATTTTTGAATATTCCCTACTATTTTCTGTCTCACTCACTTTTTATATAGATATTTTTTTAACTTTACACATATTTTCTTTTATACAAATCCTGTACTGACAATTACATAAACAACAAAGAGAAGATTTAACCAGAGGTGCAGTCGTTGTAGGTTATGCGCTTACATTCGACAATTGATTTTTATTTATATAGATTAAAAAGTTTTTAAAAGATATTCAAAATAATTATCGCATAACTATTAACTATATTGACGGAATTTTTGGCGGGATCTTGTAATGTCATGTAGTGGTATTTATACAAAAAAGTATTCAATACGTATTTAACCTTTTTGTAATAACACCGTTAGAGTTTATATAACAGGGTTCAAACGACTCGTCTGTTAGTTACTAGATGCTTGAACATTGCACTTGTGTCCGAATGCAATGTGATCACCAAACACGAAGTGTAACACCCGGTAAAGGTCACGTTACGTTCATATAGACCAGTCACAGTGACTTACTTTTGGCTTGTTACGTTTCTGGGCGTATACTAATACCAAGACGCGAATATTAGCAATGTATTGTTGACCCTTAGTTATCTGTCGTTGCTTGCACAACCTTCCAAGTGGTTTTACTATGATGCACTGTGTCTACTTTGTCGTTTTTCGATAAAAAAACTGTTGTGATGAAGAAAATTTAAAAACATATTTTAGTTATAAATAAAATATGCAATAGGATCCATTTTGTCATTTCCGTGGTTGAATATAATGAATAATTGCAATAAAATGATAAAAGAAAGTCAAAACTATTGAAAAACTAAAATGATTTACTCATGTTAGAGGTACACAAATCATTATTTATTAAGTGCTAAGTATTTATTTACATTCACTAATAACGTATATCATATTTTTTTAATATCGAATATCTTATAATCTAGAAAACATTACATTAATCTTCAATACATACATATTGGGTATAAAAAGTGTCGTCTCTCTGTTTGTCTGTTAGTAGTGAGCTAAGTCGAAAATTACTGTACCGATTTACATAATTCTTTGTTCTAGATCATTGGAGAAATGTCTAAGCCAGGTTTTAGTACCTGAAGTCCTCGTCAATTTTTTTGGCCGCTCTGAATGTAGCCCTAAGTTCGGCTTTGCGCATAATACAGTCAAGAGCTTAATCTATATATATAGTAAGAATTTAAATCTAAAGTGTCTGTACTTTGTGATATTCGTGAAAAAAACTGTTGCAGATGTCAAGGAATAAGTAATAGAATACATATCAATCATTTTTGAAAATGTCTGTCTGTCTGTTTGTTTGTATGAACACGCATCACTGCTAAAGTACACGGTTCACAATAAAACCTCAAACCGCAAACTCATAAACTCATTTCATTAAAATCGGTCCGCTCTATCAAAAGTTATTGTAATTGATAATGACGACTCGAGTTAAGTACTAGAGAACAGTAGTAATCCTTAACTAATTTCTTTGAACGCGCTAATCTCAGGAAATAAGTGTTATATACTTCGTTTATCGAGGAAGGCTATATAGGAGCACCAATGAATAATGTTTCAAAATCGGTTTCTTTTTCCTTTTAACAACTTCCGCTGCGTGTTAGTGGTAGCCCAAAGTAACTGCCTTTCTTAGGAATTTCATTCCGATATACACGTATTCATTTGTGAATCATGCAATTTCGATTGTATGGTTCACAAATGTATATATGTATGAATAGCTTAGAATAGTTAGCTAGGTCAGACGCGACTTTTTCCAGGTAACAGCCCAAGCCGAGGTGTGCGTGCACCCTTGTGTATGTTACCTAAACCCCAAATCGGTTGAGTACATTAAGCGCCAACCTTAGTAGTCCGGTGAAGCTGTGAAGACCCTGCCAGGTCAATAGCATAGTCAGTTCGAGAAAAAAAAAAAACTTAGTAAGTGCATCGAAAAGGTTTCGTCGATGGCGCATAGAAGTTAATCCTGATAAGAGTGCCGCGATACTCTTCGATCCAAAGCGACGTGCTAATAACCTTCAGCCCATCAGGCTATACGAAACCGATATACCTTGGGCCGGAGAGGTCAAATATCTCGGTGTTACATTAGATAAACATTTAAAGTTCGCGTCACACAAAGCCGCTATGGTGTTGGGTCGCCTCCATCCTTTGCTTTGTTATAAGAGTAAGATGTCCCTCAGACACAAGGTCACTTTGTATAAAACATATATCCGTTCTATTATGACATATAGTTGTCCTGTTTTTGCGCATATGTCGAAAGATCATTTTCATAAGTTGCAGGTTCTTCAAAACCGCGTTTTACGTAAAGTGTCCGGTGATCGCCATATCTCCACAGGGACCTAGACGTGCCTTCTATCTGGACGAACGTAAAATCACTTACGATTAGTTATTTTGAAAAAGCCGTGAATCATCCCAGTCCGTTAGTGGTGTCCGCCGCAAAATACGAACCCGTACCGAACGCTGTACATTATAAAAGACGTTCGTGACATATTTTTACCGACCCTCCCGATGAAATAACGCCAGTGAAGGATCTGTACCAGCCTGTCTCTCCAAACAGAGCGTGTTCACGCCCACGCCCGCGTAACCACAGATCACGCCGCCGTGGTCTGAGGGGTCAATTTCGCTCCCGTACACCAGATTAGGCCCCTCTCGGCAGCGGCTCAAGCCTAGGTCCGTTCCGTCGGCGTGGAGCCCTTGAGTGCGCTGCTCGCGCGATACAGTGACACAAAATCTTACATCACTGCAACAACATTACATATATCACCTCCACACACGTGCACGCATACACGCTTACACATGCAAGTGGAAGGGTTTTATTTTTTCCCTTATCAAACTGAAATAGTTGTTCAGATAAGTCGCGAATTGCATGTATCAGGCAACAGCCCAAGCCGAGGTGTGCCGTGCACCCTTGAGCTAGTTGTCAAATAAAATCGGCTGAGTGCGTTAAGCGCTTGCCTTAGTAGTCCGGTGAAGCTGTTAAGACCTTGCTAGGTCAATAGCATAGTCAGTTTGAAAAAAAAAACAAATTACTATTACATACGGACGAAGTTGCGGGCAGAGCCTAGTACTAAATAAAATTGTAGCATAAGTATCACTTTTAGGAAAGAGGGGATCCTATCATATTCAATAAAACTTACCAAAGAGAGGGCAGAAAACAGCTGTAATTATTCTATGTTTCTTAGTCCTTTCAAAACTAATACTTCGTAATTAAGGTATTCAGTGTAATTAGGCTGGGTGATGTGGACCCACCAAAACCAGTCACTGTGACTGTCCTTACACGTATGTATCAAGTTCCTATCCGATACAAATGATCTATAATTTCCTCATCACCATTATGAGCAATCGTTTACACCCGTCTTGGCATTTAAAAAAAATACCGAGTTTTTAAATGCCTTCAAATAAAGAACGTATCCGCATTCAAAAGTTAGTTCGCAATAATTATGTCTATATAATTAATTAATTAATCTAATAATTATGTACGCCCATGTATTTTAATGGGGTGAAGGGAATTTCAACCCCCAATTTTGGCAGAGGGCGTAACTGGGCGGGAGCCACGCCTTCGACTGTGCCTTTCGACCGCTTTATCTACGGTTTCTGACTTGCAATACTTTGCCCCTAGGGTACTAAATGGGTTTACCTTTCGGTATATATGTCAAGAACTATCTTTAGTTTTACCTCGGATATTTAGATTTTAGCTCGACGTGAGGAATATAATAAATACATGGTGGATGAAATGGTGAAATGTGTATGGGATAACTTGTGACCCACGAATGCCTTTGAAACTCAAGGGGAAGGTTTATAAAACTATTATAAGACCGCTCACTCTCTATGCATCTGAGTGCTAGGCTACGAGAGAGACAGATGAGAGAAAATTACGGGGTGGTAGGGTTTTACAGCCCGACTGGGTCGCAACCACCACGTACATGGCGAAAAAGCCCGTCATAGTGATTCGCTTCTGCGGGTCGCGTTTCGGGATCAGCCTGTACATATCCAGTTCTTCGCAGGCCGGCATGACAGCGGCAACCGGCGATGGATATTGTGTCACTCGATGGTCGCCATTGTTTTTGGATCGTACTGTGCTTACCATCAGGCATAACGCAGCCATTTTGCCGTGCTACAATAAAAAAAATGACATGTGGCAGAGATACGAATGTTAAGGTGGATGTGTGGTGTGACTAGAATGGATAAGATTAAGAAGGAGTATATCAGAGGAAGTATGAAAATAGCACCAGTGACAGAGATTTTGTGGAGTAATAAGTTAGCATGGTATGGGCATGCCATGAGGAGAGATGAAAACCATGTAACTAGAAAAGTTTTGAGCACAATGGTGGACGGATATAAGAGTAGAGGAAGACTGAAAAAGGCATGGATGGATTGTGTGAAAAATGATATGCGTGTAAAAGGTAACGTAACGTGAATACTGAGATGATATTTGACAGGAGAGAGTGGAAAAAGGAAACATGTTGTGCCGACCCTACTTAGGTGGGATAAGGGTAAGAAGATGATGATTTGGTTGTTACCTCAACAACTAGATTAAAAGGCCTAGGTGTAGAAACCAGAAACACAATTCGTTCTAAATTACCAATTATCAATTGTTTGTATAATAAATTTAGTTACTACAAGACCTCACTATTTCTTATGTTATTGTGCAACTAAAAATAATCTTGTCTTACTTACAGACAACTTGTAGCAGTGAGACTATAAATACGAAAATATGCAGTAGAGTTCCCTATTTAACATATAATGTATAGTTAGTTACGTTTCAGTGAGATCGCAATTTGATACGATTCAGTACTCGCTCTTTTGACGTGTTGCGTGAGCATAATATTAAGTCACCAATATCAGCCCAAATCAGAGAGTAATAATAATAATTAGTAATACAGTATGATTAAAAAAGAAAACCGATAACACATAGATAGGGTCTAGCATGCTGATAACTCGTCGTCCACCGTCGACTTGTGAGAAAAAGCCACCAAGTTAAGGTAAGGACTTAAGATGCCGATGAGACTCTACCGTGTTAAGAATTGACGATTTTTACTGAAACTATGGGAAAGTTAATTATTAAGTTAAGTTAATTTATCTCAAACGTTTGTGTTCGGATACAACATTGATTGATTTAGGTTTAATTTTTTTTGTATGTCATAGCAGGCAAACGAACAGATGGGTCACCTGATGTTAAGTGATCACCACCGTCCATAGACACTAACAACACCAGGGGAGTCGAAAGTGCGTTGCCAGCCTGTATTTGGGGAAAGGTAGGGAGGGGGGAGAGGAGAGGGGAGCCTCCGGCGCTCTCACTGACCGGACGAAACGCAACAATGCAAGCACTGTTACTTCACGTCGGCTTTCTATGAGAGGGTGGTAGTACCCCGGACGAGTCGACCCATTCATGCTGAAACCAGTAATAGCTGCAGCATAGCTCTACCACCTACCGAAATATAACAAGGCGGACATTTCTGTGAACACCTATCGTAATGAAACAATACCACCCTTAACTTGAAAAAACGTGAACCATATTTTCCAAGCACCCGAAGATATGGTCCAACAGCTTCACTTGACAGTCAGACAAAGAAAGTAGGTTTACCTTGTGCCCATGTTACGCCACATTGACATTTAACTTCATGCAAGGCTATGGTTAAACACAAAAAACTCTTTTAAACATATTATTCTTCACACAATGCATCGCTAACTTCTTCCGTCTTCCTCTACTCCTGTATCCATCCGTCTTCATACTTAAAACTATTCTAATTACATAGCTGATATCCCTTATTTATCTTCAACTTTATTGTCACTACTCGCCTCTGCCCGCGACTTCGTTCGCTTGGAATAGTTACTTTGGGCTAACTAAAAATACCCCGGTTTTTTTTTATAGTGGCACGGCAATATGACTGCACTGTGCCTGATGGTAAGCACAGTACAATCCAAAAACAATGGCGACCACCGAATGACACACTATCCATCGCCGGTCGCCGCTGTCATGCCGGCCTGCGAAAAGCTGGATATGCACAGGCTGATCCCGAAACGTGACCCGCAAAAGCGAATCACTATGACGGGCTTTTTCGCCATATACATGGTGGTTGCGACCCAGTCAGGCTGTAAAACCCTACCACCCCGCTTTCGCCATTGCCTCGTTCGTTATCAGCAGGGTGCACCACTTGCAGGTGAGGTTGGCTTGGGTGTCTCAAGTCTTAGATGTTATTTGACAACACTTACACCCCAAACTTTTGAAACATTCTTCATTGTTGCTCCGTTCTTGTTCTTGATGATATATAGCCTATAACCTTCCTCGATAAATGAGCTATATAACACTAAAAGAATTTTTCAAATCGGACCAGTAGTTCCTGAGATTAGCCCTACAACGTCACAAACTCATAAACTTTACCTCTTTATAATATTAGTATAGATTAGTGAAAAAATCGACTCTAACAAAACATAAAAACAAATGCAAACCGTTTTTCTCTTCAGCCAATTAGTGCAGTCATATTTGATCATTATGCAAATTGGTTATCGCTTATCCTTGATGCAAAGGATGCGTGCACAGGGCCAATTAGAGCCGTTTCGTATTATATAAATGGGGTGATATCATCCCTTCACGTATCTGCATCATTAAGCCTCAGTTGTTTGTTTGTTTTATAATAATCAATTAACTATGAAATATTGTCACTAACCGCGTCTGTCTGTATGATCCCTAAGTTTTTGTTAACAATGTAACCGATTTTTATATGGTTTTCATGAATGGTGAATAATGTTAATTGGTTGATTAGTTGTGAAAGCCTAATACAAAGAGACGCACGTTCACAAATATATTACTAAGCTTTTGTCCGCGGCTCAGTTCGTGTTAACCCCTAGTCTTTTCAAAACCATAAGGGTTTAAGCTCCATACAAACTAATATAGTTTGAAAAACTTGAACTATAATAAATTATGTAATGTAACAATATAATTTTAAAAAATTGGTTAGATGTCTAAAAATGTCATCCGCCATGTTATGATCTGGTTCTTAAAAAATATCAGCCGAAGGGTTAAAATGGAAGTGTTATATAATTAATAAATAAATAAAACAGACTTTTATGTTATATTAGATATTTATTAACACAATATTCTTGTCTATTGCTACTTTTAATATGTATTCTTCTATTCGGACATATAATATTGAATATGTGTAACACATATGAGTAATAATTACCCCAAATCATTTCTAGAGCTTGAATGAGCAGATACAAGATGCTATATATTAATATCAAATCTTTTAAGTGCGTTACCTTTCAAAAAATATCTACCTAACAAAGCGCCGACCTCGTACTCTGTGTGACATGCATGTACATCAATCGATCTATCTCCTTAACCAATTCTATGCCAACTTTAAAAGTTATATTATATTTTAAGTGTATTTTAAGCTACGTTTTGATGTAAAAAAAAAGAAAAAAATATATGCCAAGTTATTAAAATTTTGTTTCGAAAATTTAACTTTCGGTTTTGAGCATTAAAAAAAAAGTTTTTTCTGTTTTATTTTATTTTCAAAAAGAGCGATTATTCTGCTATATAAATCGATGCGTTTAATATTTTATTGTAAATTTGTTCAATTCGAAAAACTACTTCCAAAAAATCTGAATTTCAGATGTGACTGTTCTTTAGAAGCCCATAACTTGACAAATAAACGTGATAGAAAAAAAAAATGATGCATTCACATTCATACCTACTAGAAGTCCAAATAAACTGAATATGAACGAATTTCAGAACCTCACCTTTTTTTCGTTGTCCGCTTCACGTGAAATGCCCCAGCAGGCAAATTAACAGGTGGGTCACATGATTTTAAGTGATCACCACCGTCCATAGACACTAACAACACCAGAGGAGTTGGAGGTGCGTTGCCAGCCTGTAGTTGGGGGAGGGGGAGAGGAGAGGGAAGCCTCCGGCACTCTCACTGACTTAACGAAACGCAACAATGCAAGCACTGTTACTTCACGTCGGTTTTCTATGAGAGGGTGGTACTACCCCGGACGAGCCGACCCATTCATGCTGAAACCAATAATAGCTTCAGCGTGGCTCTACCACCTTTAATAACTACTCCATCCATCTTTTGTTTCCGACATATATTTTTTGCCATCTTCCCATCGTGTTTTGGGTTTTCCTCATTTTCTAACACCTGGACCCGCCCATGTTACCTATTTCGTTCATAGGTTATCATTCATTCTGGCGTCATGTCCTGTCAATTGCCACTTTAGTTCTAACGAGTATACAACTTTCGGCAACGCACTTACAACTCTGGTGTTGCTAGTGTCTATGGACGGCGGTGATCACTTAACGTCAGGTGACACACAATTGCGACAAGATGTCAGTATTTCTTAGGTAATTGTGTAAATTAATAAAATTCTTCAAGATTACTTACAAATAGTTTGAAGCAGTAAGTCTATAGTGGATACCGAAATTTGCACTATCTATATAATAACGTATCATCATATATATTAATACGTGAAGCCTAAACTTTGTACCCCTTTTTAACGGAATTGGGCGAACGGATGAACGTTACATTTGGCATAGTTAAAGTTTATATGGAGGAGAAGTGCAGAAAACTATTAATTTTATATAAAATGCATTAAAAGTACATTAAATTAATTAAAATATGCATTACTCACACTAATGCTTCAATTTTACACAACATATACACACATGTAAATAAAAAAGACATTTTGACATCTGTCAACAAAGAACTTCAAAAAACATCGTGAAAGAGGTTGCTATGCTCGACTGTATGTATTATTTTACTCTTACGTTCCAATTACCCTTTTTCATTTTACATTCAACAATGATATTATAACATACAACTATTATTATAATAACTGAGTAACCATGATAAAAACCTTTGATTATAGAAGTAAGTTGACAAAAGAACCCTAATAAAGTTCAAACTTTAAAAAATCAATGAACTATGGTCGAATGTCGACCACTGGGCGCCCACTAGTAAGTATAAATTATTAAATCATAATGTATGCTAATTGAGAACAAAGAAAAAATACACACGAACTGTGAGGCGTTCAGGTGACACACATGTTCATTTACCTCCTATGATATAAAAAAAAAAATATGCCGTATTAATTGAAACTGCTTAGGACGTTAAAATTCTGAACCGCAACAATCGCATCCAAAATCGTTTTTTTTTCTTTTGAGAGCTTCCGCTGCGTGTTAAGCGTTCGCCCAAAGTATCTATTCCAAACGGGCCAAATCTATGAATTATATAATTAAATCCGAATGCTACTTTGAAAAATAGTATTTAACGAAAAGATTAACAAAAATAAAGCCATCAATCGAGATTGTTATCGATATTTCTGACAAGCGCCCTTATCACCGAACGCCGGTGTACGTTGATAAGACGTGTGTATAGAAAAAATAATGTTACTTATCAAGAAGTTTTCGGTAATTAGCGATAAGTCCAAAATGATTTGATTCGATTTATTTTTATGACAAAATAACACGCGTAATGCGCCTGTATTGCCAGATTATAATGTAATTTCGTGGAATTTAGATTGTATTTATTTTAATTGTTGCGCTTGCGGAGGTATTTACATAGAGGTTTATTGGTTTTAGATAACTTTTTTTTTCCGTCTCGTAAACATATGACTGTGTATTAGACAGAATATAATCTATCTATATATACTAGTGGGCGCCCAGTGGCCGACATTCGACCATAGTTCATTGATTTTTAAAGGGATAAATATTATAATAATAGTTGTATGTTATCATACATCATATATTCATTGTAGAATGAAAAAGGGTATTTGGAACGAAAGAGTAATATATTATAAAGCTTATGTAGTCCGGTGAAGTTGTTAAGACCTTGCCAGGTCAATAGCGTAGTCAGGTCGAAAAAAAAACGAGTATACTAATATTATAAAGCTTATGTAGTCCGATGAAACTGTTAAGACCTTGCAAGGTTAATAGCGTAGTCAGTTCGGAAAAAAGCTTATTTGTTTGCCTGAACGCGCTAATCTCAGGGACTACTGGTCCGATTTGAAAAATTCTTTCAGTGTTACATAGCTTATTTATCAAAAAAGGCTATATAGGCTATATCATCACGCTAAGAGCAATAAAGAATTTTTCAAAATCATTTTTTTTCCTTTTGAGAACTTACGCTGCGTGTTAGCGATAGCCCAAAGTAAGCGTTCCACGCAGACGAAGTCGCGAGCAGATGCTAGTCCTTACTAAATAAAGTTTTTTATTTTTATTATCAAGGCTGATTAATGTCCGCCGCGCCGGGACCGCTAGTAAAATGTAAATAACCACTAAATTGCATTTCAAGATCCAGCGCAGAGTTAGAAGCATCTGTCAATTGAAGCGCGTTCCAAAACCACACCGACGCGACACGAATCATGTGTTATTGTGTTATTGCTATCTCCGTCACAGCTATCGCAATTAGCAACTTATGATAAATCCTATTCACGTAATTTGATATCTCTCTATACTATACCCCGAACATGTAACCTTTATACTGTTGATATCTATTACAAATTGTCCCTAAAATGATTTAATTTGTACTGATAGCATGATAAATAATCAAATATCGTCGTCTTATCCAAAACGCCGGATGCATAGACATGGACGTGAGGAATAGGATAAATGCAGGGTGGATGAAATGGCGAAAGGTGTCTGGTGTAGCTTGTGACCCACGAATGCCCTTGAAACTCAGAATCCATCCATACCTTTGGGGTGTAAGGGGTGTCAAATAACATCTAAGACTTGAGACATCCAACCTCACCTGCACGTGGTACACCCTGATGAATAACGAACAAGGCAATGGCGAAAGCGGGGTGGTAGGGTTTTACAGCCTGACTGGGTCGCAACCACCATGTATATGGCGAAAAAGCCCGTCATAGCGATTTGCTTTTGCGGGTCGCGTTTCGGGGTCAGCCTGTGCATATCCAGCTTTTCGCAGACCGGCATGACAGCGGCGACCGGCGATGGATAGTATGTCACTCGGTGATCGCCATTGTTTTTCGATTGTACTGTGCTTACCATCGGGCACAGTGCAGTCATTTTGCCGTGCTACTATAAAAACGTTTTCGGTCTTCCTCTACTCATATATACATCGACCATCACACTCAAAGCTTTTCTAGTTACATGGTCTTCGTCTCTCCTTATGACATGCCCATACCATGCTAACCTATTACTCCTGAACTTCTCTAACACAGGTGCTATTTTCAAACTTCCTCTGATATATTCATTCCTTATCTTATCCATTCTAGTTACACCACACGTCCACCTTAACATTCGCATGTCTGCCACATGTAGTTTTCTCTCGTCCGTTTCTTTTGTCGCCCAGCACTCAGATGCGTACAACATGACTGGTCTTATAATATTCTGAGCTTCTATGTACTATAATTTCTAAATCTTTAATAACTTTATATTAAGTAAAGATATTGTGATAAGATTAGTTAAATGTAGAAAAAAACCAAAGATTCTTTAAAGACTTCCTTTGCTAAAAAAATTGTCCAGTATCTTATATTTATGGGCTATGAATTAATGACGATCATGTCCAAACTGGGAGTCGAACCCGGATGTACACCGATACGAATTCCCATTAATTACCTTTGTTAATTATGTACGTACTTTGTACATATACCTAATATATAATTATAGATAATAAATACTTCTCAATCATGATTGTATATCACGTTATGATAAGTGTATACTGAGTTATTTGCAGATGTTTTTTTTGTTTGTTATCTTTTATACATTTTTGAAATTTTTGTGAAAAAAATTGTTGCCGGTTTTTTTCTGGTCACCTGATGTTAAGTGATCACCGCCGTCCATAGACACTAGCAACACCAGGGGAGTCGCAAATGCATTGCCAGCTTAAATATTTGTATATATGTAGTCATTTCTTTGAAGTGACAATTTCTTAAGCCGCGTTGAGCGGTATTTTCTTGGCAGGAGATAAATTTATAGTTTCGCGTCATGACATGATAGATTAACGTAACGTATTGCGGTTGCACGGCTTGCGTCAGATTAGCGACGTATAGTATAGCAGCCTGTTTACATCTAACTGGCCTGTCTCGGCTTCGCACGGGTGAACAATGTTTTAAACATTTGGGTTAAACATATGTGGATTGGCTAAAGCTGATCATAGTCTTGAAAATCTTGTACTCACGATCCAACCAAGAATCGAAAATCTTACAGAAAGAAATGTCTTCTGTTCGAGGGTAGATGATTGTGCTAACCTAACAAAATGATAAGTTAAAAAAACTACCCGCTGAATTCAACTGTTTTGGTGCGTGATAGCGTAGCGGGAACTACTCTATACTGTATCTGCCAAATTAACTCACAGTTAAGCTAAACGCTGGTGAAACACGCCACAATAAACACGCCATTTTGCAAAAAATGAGCGGATTATCTGTGATTATTTGCCAAAAAGGCTTTTTATTGGTTCTGGTGGTTGTTCAATATTAGAAAGATGTACTTTTCCAGATGCGCAGCACATACTATTTGCTTCATCACTCCATACAAATCTTGTTGATTGCCCCAATTTTGATGTTGTTCTGATGAACATAACTAATTTGTGGATTGTAACTGAATGCAGACCTATTACTATGAGCTAAAATTCTATTGCGCGATAAGCCGCGCGGTTACCTACGCTATAGATGTGTGCGCCCCTCTCCCGTGACCCCTTCTTCGCTGCATAGCCCGCACGCACGCACCACACACCCCGGCGACGACTCGAGCGGTATATTTTGTTCGGAGTGACAATTTTAAACTCGTAATATCTTTTGAATGCAATGGCCGATTTTAATAATTCAAAAAGTCATCTACAGGTACTGAAACAGTCTTAAATTATTTGGAAAATGTATTTGGATAAGGATTAATATAGAGACATGAATAACATGGTCTTTTACGCATGGTATGGTTTTTGTTAAGATTTCTTTCAAAAATGTAGTTATAGTGACATAATCACAATAGCTGGACATATGGTACCGTGAGATTTTTTATAGACATTAATATGTTCTTTAATATTGTAGAACATATTTTTGTTCTATCATTCATAGTTTCCGCAGCGCATGCGATGAAAGTCATTTTATGGCAATATTTTTCATACCTTGGATTAAATTATTGAAATTTTAGTAGGGATCCCTATTTTTTTTCCAATAAAAAATATAATCTATGTTACTCAGGGATAATGTAGCTTTCTAATGATGAAGGAATTATCGAAATCCGTTCAGTAGTTTTTGAGTTTATTCGTTATAAACATACAAAAATACATTTCCTCTTTATACGTAATATTAAGTGTAGATACAGATGTATATATTGACATCTTGTATTGAGATTGTGCAGCCAATCATATGTATGATGAATGAATAAATTGTATATAATTGTTATTCGGAGTGCCAATAGATCTGAAAGAGAGACTGATGATAGTTAATTACAAATTTACAAATTATTAAATTCAAATAACTCACACTGTATACTAACACAGTGTTTTAAGTTTTCACTTCTGTCGACAGTCCTTATGACTGCCTCGAATTTTTTGAAGTTATACTTCTTTTGGCGCGTTAGGGGAAAATGATGAGAGTAATTTTTTACGCTGCGCGCGTCGTCACACCGTCACGAAAAACCGACACCCTGAAGTTAGCTATAGTCAACGTTTTGTTTCTTTGTATTTGTTGTTTGCATTTCAATGTATTAAATGCACTTTTTCCATTGTTAGTGTCGTTTTTTCTACAAACGTAGAATAAGGTGAAAGATTTTTATCTTGTTGCGCCAAAGAAGTATAACTTCTAACGCGGGGGTACAAGTACCCACAAACTTTTGTTTTCTTTATCTGTATTTCTAATAGTTTAAAATAAAAGTAAAGTATCTAATATCTTTCAATGCAAAGGAACCTGTACATTTGTTTTCAATTCAAACAAATATTATAGTGATTAAATCGACATAGAGAACTGATGTAAGATTAAATAACGCATTACCGCGTATTTGAACACAGACGGTGTATAGGTAATGTAAGATTTATTGCGTTTTTATATCAAAGAGGCGCCATATTGAATAGTGATCTTCGTTAACAAGCTGTTTTGTGATGTCACAATTCTTTTTTAACCATTAAATAAGTTATCAATATTAAATTAGGCCTTTATGTTATTGTACAATGATATTTCTTATTATATAAATAAGTAGCTTCAGCCTGCGGCTTCGTTCGCGTGGAATAGTTACTTTCGGTTAACACCTTCGATCAACAATAACTAGATAAAGGGTCACGTATAAAATCGAAGCTAAAAGTTGTCCGCGTAAATAGATACTTATGTGTAGCTATTTGTTTACTAAGAAAGGGAGCAAAAAAGTTTTAAGTTCAACCTAATTACAACCATAACACCTAATAATAAAGTCACAAATGTTCAAAATATTATCGAATACTTACGATAAAACGAGCAAAGCAATAAATTTCTCCCCTCACAAATGAAAAGACAACATAAACAACATTTAGTGTGAATTCAACCTTAACACGTAATGAATAAAGTACGTTTTCCCGTTATTATGCGTTTTTGTGCGTGGTTGGAGTGCCTAGGCCAAACATTTGTATCACAGGTTTAAAATCGGTAATTTTGTTCAAAATTTGATATTATTTGTTAGTTTAAAGCTTAAAATATAACTTATTCAACATGTATTTAGCGAAAGTAAGATACTCCATTACATTGGCTGTGTTTCAAACATTCTAAACAAAATAAGGGCACACATTTCAATTGAGCTCTTATTTACCGAGACGTATTTTTCGCGTCAACCCTTTATCTAGTTATTGTTGATCGAAGGTTAACACTAACGCGCAGCGGAAGCTTTCAAAAGGAAAAAAACGTTTTTGAAACATTTTTCATTGGTGTTCCGCTCCTATTGGTGTTAGCGTGATGATATATGGCCTGTAACCTTCTTCGATAAATGAGCTATCTAACACTGAAAGAATTTTTAAATCGGACCAGTAGTTCCTGAGATCAAACAAACTGTGACTCCGACCGGGGGGAACGTTAAAAATTACAATAAATTTGGTTAGAATGAACCGATTTTAATGAAACGAAGACTAAACGTTACTCGAGGATATGCTCTAGGATTCTCTTGGTGAGGTTTTATCGTGAACGCAGTACTTTAGCAGTGACGCGTGTTCAAACAAACAAACAAACAGACAGACAGACATTTCTAAAAATGATTGAAACGTGTTTTATTACTTATGCAACTTCGTCTGCATCGAATCGGTTATGTAATTATTTACGACATCACATTAGAAACCTCAAAAATAACAGTATTTCTCCACTGTTTAATGGATATTATTATACATATAAACCTTCCTCATCAATCACTCTATCTATTAAAAAACCGCATCAAAATCCTTTGCGTAGTTTTAAAGATTTAAGCATATATAGGTATATAGGGATAGGGAAAGCGACTTTGTTTTATATTTATACTATGTAGTGATTTGTAGACACGTGCAACAATTTTTTTTCACAAAAATCTAAATAGTACAGGCACTTTAGATTTTTTTCAACTTTTTTTTTTCGGTCTGACTACGCTATTGACCTATCAAGGTCTTAACAGCTTCACCGGGCTACTAAGGCGAGCGCTTAAGGCACAGCCGATTTTATTTTGACAACTAGCTCAAGGGTGCGCGGCACACCTCGGCTTTGGCTGTTGCCTGATACATGCAATTCGCGACCTATCTGAGCTAAGCTAACTATTCATACATATATGAGTTGTTGAAACATATATGTGTACCAAGCATACATACCTCAACAACCCTTATATATATTTCGTATCGGATAATATTCTAAACTATATCAGTTTGATAAGGGAAAAAAAATAAAACCCTTCCACTTGCATATGTAAGCGTGTATGCGTGCACGTGTGTAGAGGTGACATGTGTAATGTTGTCGCAGTGATGTAAGATTTTGTGTCACTGTATCGCGCGAGCAGCGTACTCAAGGGCTCCACGTCGAGGGAACGGACCTAGGCTTGAGCTGCTGCCGAGGAGGGCCTAGTCTGGTGTGCGGGAGCGAAATTTACCTCCAGACCACGGCGGCGTGACCTGTGGTTACGCGGGCGTGGGCGTGAGCACGCTCTGTTTAGAGAGACAGGCTGGTACTGATCGTTCACTGCCGTTATTTCATCGGGAGGGTCGGTTTTTTTCAACGTAATTTATTCTTGCCCTCTTAACTTATTCCATGTTTACTTTCCTGTGAAAACTTCAACACCGTAATTTTTTTAATTAAAGAAACAATATACCTACCTACCTAAACATTGCCAGATAGATAGTTATCAGCAATTTGTGGATAAATGGACTGTCGTTGACAAAACAACGTGAAAACGATTTAGAAGAAATTTTTCATACCTATTTATTTTTTATATCATAAGAGGCAAACAACCAGGCGTGTCACCTGATGATAAGTGATCACCGCCGTCCATAGACACTAGCAACACCAGGGTAGTCGCAAGTGCGTTGCCAGCCTGTGTTTGGGTGGAAGTGGTCACTGTTACTCCACGTCGGTTTTCTATGAAAGGGTGGTAGTACCCCGGGCGAGCTGACCCATTCATGCTGTAACCAGTAATAGCTTCAGCGTGGCTCTACCGCCATTAATGAGTTACTTAAAACGTTCTTCTTAATTTTTTTTATTCCTAAAAACGTCAATCGAAACTTGACTAACTCGTATAATTGTGAATAATGGCGTTAATCTAGATTCATAGAATTTGGAAATACCCAAAAAATTACACGATAAGGTACACGGATATCTTATCAATCGTATTGCAAGTAGCCGGATAATTATCAGATAAGTCGCTATATCCTTATCAGTAATTACAATCACTGACTCACACTAACCCATGAATTGCCGGTTTTATTTTTAATATTTTTATCGAAGTCTGGCTGTTACCTGCGGCTTCGCTCGCGTTGTTTATTGTCTTAACTTAATTTTATATACCCATCTCCTTAATATAACAAACAGGTGCTAGGTGGTAGAGCCACGCTGAAGCTATTACTAATTTCAGCATGAATGGGTCGGCTCGCCCGGGGTAGTACCACCCTCTCACAGAAAACCGACGTGAAGTAACAGTGTTTGCATTGTTGCGTTTCTTTCGGTCAGTGAGAGCGCCGAGAGTCCCATCTCCTCCTCCCCCCAAACACAGGCTGGCAACGCACTTACAACTTTTTGAGTACTTTACGAAGATATGCTATTTTATCAAGTTTAAAGAGGTCGCTTAATATTTTTTTTTATTTTCCTAATTTGTCGAAAAAAAAGAAGTTTTTTTTTTCAATTAAAATGTAATATTGAAAATTGTCTCGATTTTTTTTATTATTTTTTAGTATGTCAGAGCTTCAAGAAAAATATAATAAAAACGTCATTAATATTCATGTTCAGAAGTCGCTCCCAAAGGTCTAAGGTACTTGAAAATTTAAAAAAATCTTAAGCGATCTTTATATATTTCAATATCGACTTGACTCGGAACTCGAGACTCCAAAATTTCCTAATAATTTTAATAGGAGAAAATAGTGAAATAACAGGAAATAAATCGTTTTTCGACGTCTTTGGAAATTTTTGAATGTTTTGAGCGACCCCTTAAAAGTTTTTGGTATGAATGAATAAAAAACATTCGTTTTTTTTAGTGATCTCAATCAACGCATTCATCAAATCATGTGCTTTATCAATCAATATCTTTGTTATCCTTAATCAATGAAATATATTAGGTAAGGTGGGCATGTAACGTATATCTAATTTACCTTATAACATATTATTAGACGATTAATCGACCTTAAAAAAGGGAAAGTTCTTAGATGGCTTTAAAATTCTGACCTGCGACCTTTTTGTGTGACGAGAAATGGTGGGGATTAAGCACTGTGTCGAGTAGAGTGGGAGCAGTGTCTCGCTTCGGGTATTAGAGAACAATGAGACATACGCTCTTCTCGCTTTCTTTCTTTCTCGTTATCTATGGTTGTGTGTACCGCGTTCAGGTGGCGTGGCGATCACTGAACGCAATCTATACTATTCAAAAGTGGTTGATGAATAAATAAAATGTGTCCCTGTAGTACAAAAGTTTCACTTCTATCGTACGTTTTTACGACACACCCTGGTTTTTTTTTTTAATGAAGTTACACGGAAATGGATATTATTATGATTCTGAATAACGGACGAGGCAATGATGAAAGCGGAGTGGTAGAGTTTTACGGCCTGACTGGGTCGCAACCACCATGTATATGGCGAAAAAGCCCGTCATTCGCTTCTGCGGGTCGCGTTTCGGGATCAGCCTGTGCATATCCAGATTTTTGCAGGCCGGCATGACAGCGGCGACCGGCGATGGATCGTGTGTCACTCGGTGGTCGCCATTGTTTTTGGATTGTACTACGCTTACCATCAGGCACAGTGCAGTCATTTTGCCGTGCTATTATATAAAAAAAACAATATAAATTAGTAAATGTACGCTAATTCCTAAAAATTCGTTTGTATATGCCGGGGTTCGAACCCGCAGACATCGACTTGATATTCCACCGGTCAAACCACGATGCCATCACGACTTGGACACATCTAATATCTATATTAAAAGTAAGGTACAATTTTCGGGGGTTCACGTCCACGATGCCATTATCTTAGTTACGGCTCTGACGCGTGTTTCTTTTTAAACTACGTATAGACTAGCCTTCAAGGCTTCTCATCTGGTGTTCAGTCGTTACGTCCAAACTTATATGTCGTAACGAACAAACGTAACAACTATTTTATTCGTATTTACCGCTATTGTATAGCGGAGGCCTGAACGATACGAGTCGCCTAATTGGACGCCAACGGCACGCTGACTCAGCGAATCCTTTGTTACGCTACCGAGTTACGCGGTACGGTAATGAGTTTGTTTTATCTTCACGCATTGTATCATTCGAACGCAGGCAGAGATCGTTACGTTTGGTGTATTTATATGTTTTTATTAAATTTTTCCAAAGTAAAACCTGGTCGGTGTTATTATAAGAAAGTTAAATACGTATTAAATACTTGGCTTTAAAAGGTTTCGTAATAAATGCACCGCGCTCGTCCGAGGGAAGTTCGCGTTATCCTTTTTCACAAGTCTAACCTAGCGTAACCAAAGCGAGACAAAAGAAGGGGTGGTAGGGTTTTACAGCCTGACTGGGTCGCAACCACCATGTATATGGCGAAAAAGCCCGTCATAGTGATTCGCTTCCGCGGGTCGCGTTTCGGGATCAGCCTGTGCATATCCAGCTATTGGCAGGCCGGTATGGCAGCGGCGACCAGCGATGGATAGTGTGTCACTCGGTGGTCGCCGTTGTTTTTAGACTGTACTGTGCTTACCATCAGGCAAAGTGCAGTCACTTTGCCGTGCTACAATAAAAAAAAAAATAGCAAGATGGCGAACATTTAGCGATCGCGGTGCATTTAATAAGAGACCTATTTAAAGCCAGGGTTCAATACGTATTTAACTTTTTTGTAATAACACCGGGTAAGTTTAAAAAAGGTTAAAATCGTGAAGTATAAAGTACTAATGACCTGAGCCCACTTTGTCGGGCAGTAAACATTTATAACAAACTACTTTTTCTGACTTAAATATAAAAATTAGACATATGTGTGACTTTTTGTAGGCATAATCAACCTCTACAACTTTTCTCTAGAACTCAATCATATATCTCTCATCATTAAAGCAGCGTTCGTAAGAAACGATTTCGTTCGACCGTTTTTTCTCCGACTTACTTTGCAATTCTGACTAACGTAAAAAAATCTTTTCATTTCTCGGGTTAATATATAGCCTATGACACTCACAAATAATGTGGCTTATTATTGGTAAAAGAATTTTCAAAATCGGTTTAGTACTTCCTGAGATTACCTCCTACAACTTCACAGACTCACAAACTTTACCTCTTTATAATTTACTGGCATATGCCCGCGACTTCGTTCGCGTATAATAGTTACTTTGGTCTAACATTAACACGCAGCGGAATTTGGTGCAGAAGAAAATTGTTGCTTCGCTCCCATTGGTCTTAGCGTGATGATATATAGCCTATAACCTGCTTTGATAAATGATCTATACAATACTGAAAGAATTTTTGAAATCGGACTAGTAATTCCTGAGATTACGCCCTACAACATCACAAACTCACAACGTCACAAACTCACAACGTCACAAACTCACAACGTCACAAACTCACAAGGTCACAAACTCACAACGTCACAAACTCACAACGTCACAAATTTACATACTTTAATTATTAACAGCACACCACGGCTTGGGCTATTGACTAATTCATGTAATTCGCGACCTAATTGAGCTAAGCTAAGCTACATATTCGTACGTATATAAGTTAGTGAGATATATATATGTGCACCAAGCATGTGTACCTCAATAACTCTATATGTATTTCGTGTCGGATTTGTTTTTGTCTGAACTAATTCAGTTCGATAAGAGAAAAAATTAAACCCTTCCACTGTCATGTGTAAGCATTTGTGCGTGCACGTGTGTGGAGGTGATATGTGTAATGTTGTTGCAGTGATATAAGATTTTGTGTCACTGTATCGCGCGAGCAGCGTACTCAAGGGCTCCACGCCGAGGGAACGGACCTAGGCTTGAGCCGCTGCCGAGGGGGCTTAGTATGGTGAACCTCCATAACCTGTATATTTATAAGTTGTACAACTATACATTATAGAATGCAAAATGTCTGTATCTATACGGCACATCTCTATATTACTTATTATTTTCTGTAATCATGGATGTACTCTCCAGCCAAGTTTATAATCTTTCTATAGTTATATAGTATATACCTTTCCGTTTCTAGATAATACTTACCATCTAAGTTATTGTAAAACAAAAAATAGTAATAATTCACTTACTTAATTGTTTAAATTTCACAATACAAATCACGACGCCATTTTCATTGTCTCTAAACTTTTTTTTTTCAACTCAACCCGAAGGCAGATGTTCCGTTCGTACATAGTATATATATTTCGACGAAAATAACAATAATTAGCGGGTCGCTTTTACCCCCCGAGGGGCGGTTTTGAATGACGCCCCTCGAATAAAAAAAAGTTACACCCGTTTCTGTATACGATCATAAAAGTAATTATAGTCTATGCGTGCTTCTGTAGATAAGTGTTGTTTACGGTTTGCGGCCATCTGCCATTTTGTTGTCCACATAGATACGCTATACATTATTTTATTGCAACGGGATTCCATTTAATTTTATTATATCTAAATATATAAACGATTTAATTATACAGTAATTGACTTTAAAAGCTGTTAAGATAAAAATGTCGAGGCAGTTATAAGTACGGCCGAGAGAAGTGAAAACTCAAAACAATGCAATTTACACACTTTTGAATTTTTAATTAATTATAGTGTGAATTATTTAAATTCCATAATATGTAAATTGATATTACTATCATTAGTATATCTTTTACATCTATTGTTACTCCGAATAATAATTATATTTTTTTTTGTAAAGTTTATAAATTCATCAAATATATGATGGGCTGCACAATTTCAATATAATATATCAATATTATATGTACGCGCTGCACTACGCGTCGCTAGTCTGACATAAGCGCAATACGGTCGGTCACGCTTACCAGCATGTCATGACGCGAAATTATAAGTATATCTCCTAACAAAAATTATTATAATGAATTAATTAATATATTATTAATTCATCAATGCCTGCTATGATATAAAAAATAAAATAAAAAAGTATGATGGGCTGCACAATCTCAATTTATACTTATATACAAATATTATAAAGAGGTAAAGTTTTTGAGTTTGTGACGTTATAGGGGTTAATCTCAGAAACTACTAAACCGATATGAAAAATTATTTCAGTGATATATAGCTCATGTATCGAGGAAGGTTACAGGCTATATATCATCACGCTAAGGCCAATAGGAGCGGAGCACCAGTGAGGAATATTTCAAAATCGGGGAATTTTTCTGTTGAGAGCTTCCGCGCGTGTTAGCGTTAGTTCATGGTAATTGTTTCACGCGAACGAAGTCGCGGGCAGGGATTAGTGCAAAATATAAATATTAGATGTACACAGGCCGCTGCACTACGCGTCGCTACTCTGACGCGTAATTCGTACTTTTTAAACAAAATTACACACATGTATATATATATGTTTATATATATGCCCGTTACATTGCAAAACAAACTGAATCCAATTTTAGCCGTTCGTAATATTTTAGGTTATTTTTCAATATCTTCAAATTTTGTTTGTACGCGTAAAATATGAAGATCATAAAAAAAACTGGTGTGTGTGTACTTATGTACACGCGTTAGAAGTTATACTCCTTTAGCGTAACGAGATAAAAATCTTTTCAAAAATTTTATCATTCTCCTTATTCTACGTTTGTTAAAAAACGACACTAACAATAGAAAAAGTTGACTGTAGCAAACTTCAGGGTGTCGGTTTTTCGTGACGGTGTGCGCGCGCATCGTAAAAAATTATTCTCATCATTTCTCCCTAACGCGCCAAAAGAAGTATAACTTCAAAAAACTAAAAACCTTATGAACGGCAAAAATTTAACTTCGTTCTCGGTGTATAAAAACTATCTTAAAATATCTTAAAAAATTAATCACGTTATATGAACAATTACAATTGGATTAACGACTCTTATATGCTACATAACTTCATTCACTCGAAAAATATTAGATATCACCATTGACATAAAAACCCAAGACAAAGTTTCGAATAAAACTAGCGCTCAAAACCGGCTTCCAAAACTTCCCAATATAACTCGCGGTTATAGTTATGCTTTAATGAGTTTGCTAATTCAACCTTAACTGAACGATTTAATGTTGTTTTTACAAGGACGCGAGACTATTTTAAATGACTGCATAATCAAAAATTAAGCACTCATTTTTGTGTGCCGGCTGTGAGACGTTAACTGTGCGTCTTGGGTTTTTGTATATCGATGGATAAAGCGATTTAATCAAGGCAACAGACTCCACAAAAGCACATACCACCCGCTAATAGATTGAAAAAAAAACATAAATATGTATAAAAATAAGTTCTAATACCATAGACACAATCATGCGATCCGTTTGTTGGAATCACGTAGTGTTCCATTCACATAAATGCAAAACTCACCTACACGATAAATTAGCTTTTGTTGTGTACCATATTCAAATGTCACGTACGAGGAAACATTAATTAAAATTGTAGTTGCACTACACTCGAATTTAGACAGGGTTGCCCAGATAAAAAAATAATCGGTTTTAGTGGAAATTATTAAAAAATGTTACATATTGTATTATTTTTAATTGAAATTATACTTCTTTTAGCGCGTTAGGGAAAAATGATGAGAGTAAATTTTTACGAAGCGCGCCCACCCCGTCACGTAAAACCGACACCCTGCAGTTAGCTATAGTCAACTTTTTCTATTGTTAGTGTCGTTTTTTCTACAAACGTAGAAGACGGCGAAAGATAAAAATTTTGAAAAGATTTTTATCTTGTTACGCTAAAGAAGTATAACTTCTAACGCGTGTAGGTACATAAGTACACATACACTTTTTTTTTTAAATAACTACACACTACACATGCATTTTAGTTCTTATAAAGTATCTGTTAAAACAACATACATACTCGAATATTTTTGTCATAATATTACCTCGGAGTTTGTATGTTACAAAGCGTTCTTAAAAATCACTTTTGTTTGTTTGATTTGAAACGCAAACAAACTTAAAAATACATTTCAATCGTTTAGAAATGTCTTTCTGTCTGTTTGAACACGCATCACTGATAAAGTACTGCGTTCAGTCATAATTCATATCAACTGAGAATTATGTTCATCGCAAATGAAAGTCATCGACGGTTCAAACCCGTGACCCTTCGGCTCAGTATTAAAGTTCGCTACTACTTCGTCACGAGGCCTGAGAATTCAGTAGACAAGAATTCATGTTTTTTTTATTTGAAAAGTAACCAAATTAGCTTACAATAAATTATAATTATACTGAGATTACGATTACTCCTATATGTATATAAATAAAATGGAAGTGCGTGTTGTTTGTCTCTGTTAAGGGCATAGCTGAGTATAGTATTATATATCCTACATATAATGAAGCTTTTGCTAAAAAAAAGATTTTTTTTAATCATTAGGAAAACTTTTATAGGGTTTAAGTAGTAGCCACAAAATTATAGATAATGAAAATATAATAATCAGTTCGTAAGTAAAGTGGTTGCTCAATAGCGTAGCCAATTCGGAAAAAAGTTTGTAAGTAAGCCAGATGGTTAATCATTTTTCAAAAAGAAACTAGGTAGAGTAGTAACTATAATGTACGTATAAAAATTTTGTTTTCTTGCCTTCTGTAATTAAAATGACGATCAGTTACGACGCTCCTTCTCTCGTTTAGAAACGCTTGCCTAGTTGAAAATATATTTACAAATTACTCTTTCTATATGCGTATCAGATAAGGTAATGTATAATGTATAACCTACAAAACATTTATAGATATGCAAATATACAGTTTAGATAGAAAATACTATAATCTTATCGCATAAGGTTAGAAGCACTATGAAAATATCTCTTTAAAAATCATTTCTATGTTCGCAACAAATATAGAATTTCTCTTAATCTCCAGTTCAAAAGCAACAACGGTATATATTACTTATAAATTTGTATAGAATACCGTCGAATAAATGCTTCAAAAGACTATCCGTGCTGTAGCTTAACATTCATATTTTCAAATAACACAAAATAAACGTCAGAAATATCGTCAAGTGCCCGTAAATCACATGTTTTATTTACAGATACCCCGATCTAGATTCCGAATAAAACCTCATTCTAAAAGTGCTTTAACTTTTTCCAATTGCCGTTCGCGTCCCGCTCGCTCACGTTTCGTCCGTCTCGCTTTAATGCTCGGTTGTTTACTAGGCGGGAGAATTGTAACCACGCCTTGCAACACCCTGCGGTCGTCTCGCTCTCTCGTATGCATAGTTCGCTCCAGCTCGCTCGCGCATGAATATCGATTTTCCCCCGTTCGTTTGTTTACCCGGACGAATTCCGGCGGCGGTGAACGTTTGTTATAAGCGGTTATTAATATACGTCTACTTAATATGGTAGGTTTGCGTTCTGCAAATAAGCTGCCAGTTTTTAGTTATATCTATTAAACGTTGAGGCTGTTAGTTTGTATATGATATTAAGACTTCGAATAAACTCATCTAAACAAACCAAACTGCGTCTTATTTTTATACAGCTGTCAAATCTGTTATATAACGTTGATTAGATACTTACTATCTCTACTATTATAAGAATGCAAATCTAACATGTCAGTACATTGCAGTTGTCGAAGAATAAGTAATAAAATACATTCTGTCAGTCCGTTTGTTTGAACACACATCACTGATAAACTACTGCGTTCACTTAACTTAATACATTCGGATGATTTTATTAGTCGCGGTTTTTTTATATTAAGTTTCACGCGGAAGGAGTCACACGCACAGCTAGTGTCGAACATATTTGCTGAATATAAGAATCTGAATTAAATATACATTCTATGGTAATGGAAAGTCGACACTGGCAAATGCATCAACGACGACAGTAAAAAAACAATCGCCGTATAAAATTCAAATATGATGTACACAAACGTATGGGCACATTGAAATATTCGTATCCACCCCACGTAACACCGTGATGATAGATTTAAAAGTATCAATGCCCTAGATTAATTTGCGGGCGACAATAGAGTGCACGCGGCCCCATTGTGCGACAAGCGAGGGGATGGCAGCAAATTGTTAATAATAAATTGGAAATATATTAAAAGAATCAATGTTGGTCAGCGAATGGGAGAGACTTTAATCATTTTGACGATTCAAGATTGGTTTTAATACAATTAGATCAGGATTCAATTATATCTGTCAACGGGTGTAAGCGTCGTCTTAATTCAAACGCCGTCATATCCAGTTAGAAAAAAATTTGGATTTTACTTGTATGAGTTGTTTCAGAACAAACTTTCCTATACCTTCGACACATATTTAGTCATTTGAGCTTTAAAATCGTATTTCGTTTCAACAATTTTTTTTTTGGCAATCAATCTTCCAGTTTATTAATGCCATTATCGATTAGGTACAATATTACAAGTGTCTTACGATAATACTTTACTAACAAAATGGTGGCCTCATTGTTAGAACTTTCCAGAGAATTTTTGTAACATCTCAACATATTGCTCCGTGATATTATTTCCCATCCACTTCACTTGCACTTAATATAGTGCACAAAAACTATATTACATAAAATACAACTAATATTACTAAATATATAGCCAAATAACACAAGATTATGGATAAAATATCTAAATCACTGCATGAAATTCAGAGATCACGCCAAAAACACCAATATGTTTTACTAATTCTGATCATTCATTGCCGAAGCGATATTGACCAATCAGAGCATTCCATTTTGACAGCTGTCTGTCATGGCGTCATGTGGGAAACAATGGCGCGACGATTTTTTCGTGCTGTTTCTTTTGGTGATTCGTTATTAATTACAATTTCACCGATATCGTAGCATTTATGTTGTTTTATTATTTTTTAATAGTTGCTAAATAATTATAAACAATAATAATTGGTAACACTGCGTTTGTTTTCCATACCATAGAGGAATCACCTTAGTTTATAAGTCTTCTTCAATCTACAAGCGGAGCACCAATGAAGAATGTTTCAAAATCGGGGTGTTTCTTCCTTTTGAGAGCTTCCGCTGCGTGTTAACATTAGATCACAGTAACTATTCCACGCGGACGAAGTCGCGTGCAGTAGCTAGTAATGGTATAAGAAGCCAAGGAAGCGTTTGGTTGGGATAAGTATACTAAGCAGAAGTCCCACGGCCTCCTGACCGCATCTGAAACATGACACGGTATTTGGCAACACGCGCGCCATTAGTTTTATCTCGGGGGACTCCGCCCCTGGCAAGCTTCAAAGTTGCGGTGTAAACAGGCAAGAGATAGCGAAAACTATACTACGCAGAATATTCTATTTTATGCAGAATAATATGATCAATAAAAAACGATTGTCGAATGAAAATGTATCACTATAAAAAAAAATTGGCGGGAGATATATTTATAACTAGCCTCTGCCCGCGACTTCATTCGCGTGGAATAGTTATTTTCGGCTAACGCTAGCACGCAGCGAAAGCTCTCAAAAGGAAAAAAAACACCCGATTTCGAAACATTCTTCATTGGTGCTCCGCTCCTATTGGTCTTAGCGTTATGATATATAAACCTATAACCTTCCTTAATAAATGAGCTATATAACACTGAAAGAATTTTTCAAATTTGACCAGTAGTTCCTGAGTATACCCTCCTACAATGTTACAAACTCACAAACTTTACCTCTTTATAATATTAGTATAGATTAAAATACAATGACAGTATTACAAATCTTATAACCGCTTTTAGCTTGTATAGTGAATGTTAGTCGGAATCGAATGACGGTGTGTATCGATTTAGAAGCACACAAAGTGTTAGAACGTCGCGTACCGCTCTGAAAACTCTTACTAATACTGACGACAGCTACTAGAAACTTTAATGAAGAAGGCGTTATTTTGCGGAAATCCATCATTAAATAAAATATTGGACGTTACTTTCCACTTCCGCCTGAAATTGATAACCACTACGTCTCACTGCAGCACGGTGATAAGTATCTGCGTTATAAGGATGTGTTTAAAAGGCATTTGAACGGTTGCAGTCTTGGCGCTCTACCATCTTTAAAAGTGTTGCAAGGTTCGAGATACAATCAAAATGGCCAAATCCACTGCTCTGTATGTGTTCGGGTTTTCAAGAGCAAGTTTGGTTTCGCAAGTCACATTAGGGCCCACGCTCGAAAGAAATGAAACGTTTTGGAGTCGCCGTCATCGAAATCGATGAGGAGGACTATATATCACTGCAACAAAAAGCGTTTTTTACTAAACCTATGAAGTGAATCAAAACCGCGTTCCTGAGTAGGATCGGTAGGTACAACATGTTTCCCTTTTCCACGCTCGCCTATCAGATGTCATCTCAGTATTCACATCTTTTACACACATATCATTTTTCACACAATCCATTCATACATTTTCGGTCTTCCTCTACTCCTTTATCCATCCACCATAATGCTCAAAACTTTTCTAGTTACATGATCTTCATCTCTCCTCACGATATGCCCGTACCATGCTAACCTATTACTTCTCTGTCACTGTTGCTATTCTCAAACTTCCTCTGATATATTAATTCCTAATCTTATCAATTCTAGTTACACCACACATCCACCTTAACATTCGCATCTCTGCCACATGTAGTTTTCTCTCATCCATCTCTCTCGTCGCCCAGCACTCAGATGCTTACAACATGACTGGTCTTATAATAGTTTTATACACCTTCCCCTTGAGTTTCACGGGCAAAAATAAGTAGCCTAGTATCATCTACGAAAAATTCGACAGTATTATCACATCCCTATGCCGATAGGTTCAATAGTTTTGAAAAGAAAAAGAAAATAATAATTTAATCGCTACTATCGATAAATTGAACCAAACTCTAATCATTTATACAATCATTGTTCAAGTAATGACGCTATCGGGTTACGTCCCTAGTGGTTAAACTGCTTTTAACTTCTCCTGCTATATTAGATTCTTACTACCGTGCGGGTGGCTAATTGTTTTCTGTTAGTCTCTCTTGCCTGCCTCCATTGGGATTTGCTCTGATTTGTTCTTTTCAAAGCCCCTTTTTTGTATTTACAACGGGGTCTCAAATATAATAGATTACCGTATGATCGACATTATGTGAGAGATAATAGACAAAAATTTGATTTTCGAAATAAACAATAAACGGGCTTACGTTTAAAAATGGCGTTCGACGACAACCAATCGGCGTTCAGCTATTTGACATATCTGACAAAGAAAGAATTCTTACGCATTTATTTGCCCAAAGATTTTTTTATAGGTATTTATTTTGGAAGTGATAGTATTGTTAGTTATATTATGTTAGTATATTTTTTTCCCGATTGCGCACAATAAGGGTAATGTTTTTTGAGTGTACATCAATGATGTTAAACTATATGGATAAGTCATAAGCGTTTCGACAGCGCCTTGTTAAAACTTGGCTAGTTAGCTTATGTTTGACGACTGCCCCGTCAATCCGCCCGTATCTAAGCAACATCGTATGTGTCCGTTATCGTGCCATTTTTATTCTCAAAATATCATGTACCTATAACGTATTTTTAGTTATAATATCATTGGTGTATTTTTTCAAGGTATGTAAATAGTTTGATGGATTTTGATACATAAAGTACACTTATATAAGATATATGCTTTTACGCATGACGTCTATGAACGAAAATAGAGAAGAAGGATAGAATATATTGATATAATTATATTTTTGATTTATCAACTAACTTTTGTTCGCTGTTTAGCTCACGTTAATTAAAATTTGACATATTGTTCAGGGATAGTACATTTTGCGAAATGCAAGGTGCCCTATATAATTTTCGTTAACCGTGACAACATGTTTGTAAATTTTTAAGGTGTAAAATGGGGAACCAAAAACTTACATTTTCATATATACTCATATATATATATATATATATATATATGAGTATATATGAAAATGTAAGTTTTTGGTTCCCCATTTTACACCTTAAAAATTTACAAACATGTTGTCATATATATATATATATATAACACAAAGTAATCATTTTTATATTTTAAATATGTCTGTGAAGCTATTTTAACCTATATAGTATTATTTATTATTTAGTTAAATATGTTAGTTACGTTAGGGATTTCATGTAGACTAAGATTGCTCTTTATAGTATATCATTTTAATGAATGTCTTAGAAAATATCGCATATTTAAAATAACCCGCAGCAAGACCAAATTGTTTGTATAGGAGGGACTTATGAAGCTTCTTTGACTGTCATGAATTATCAATGTCAAAAGACTAAGTAATGATCGGATACTAGGGACATTTGTTTGTTGTTTTTTTTTCGAACTGACTACGCTATTGACCCAGCAAGGTCTTAACAGCTTCACCGGGCTACTAAGGTGAGCGCTTAAGGCACTCAGCCGATTTTATTTTGACAACTAGCTCAAGGGTGCACTGCACACCTCGGCTTTGGCCTGATACATGCAATTCGCGACCTATCTGAGCTAACCTAAGCTAAGCTAACTATTCATACATATATGAGTTGTTGAAACATATATGTGTACCAAGCATACATACCTCAACAACTCTTATATATATTTCGTATCGGAAGGGACATTTGTCCAAATCACTTAATATAATATAATGGTTGTTGCATTTCCAAAAATTCAGAAAACTTTTCCATTAATAGCAAAGTAGCATATTATAATAGTAGTAGTAGCAATAAAATTAGCATGTGATAATAGAAATACGTTTCAAATCAATAATTTTAGTAAGCATTTCAATGTACATTAAAACCGTCATCCCACATTTGGGAATGCCGATGCCGAAAAATCAGATCTTATGTTATGACAAAGACATTAATTTCGGGCGTGATAATTGCCCACTGGGGGCGACCATTGTGACAAATTTTTCGCTTCGGAACACACTATTAACTATTTCAATGGCGTTGTGTATTTTTTTTTGTAAAATTTCCGAGTAACCATTTGTCGGAACCACATAAGATGGGGTCTTTCGGCATTTTTTGTGTTGCTGTGGTTTAGAATCAGCTTTAGAAAATGTTATATATATATACATATATATATTTAATTTTCCTAGCTTTTTATATAAAATATTTCAAAAAAACTGTATTCCCTTTTCTTAAATAAACATGGATTTTGTTTACATATTTTGTTAATAATTATTTTCGCATTACAAAAACTGTCACATTTTAATGTGTTCTAGCAGCTGCAATTAACAGTCAGACAGTTTTCTAGGCTTAGCACGTTACTATCTATGCCCACATCGTTCAAGAAAGGTCGGATAATTATCTGTAGTAAAACTTTTAAACGTAATAAAAAACAATCGGTCATTGACTTGCTACTGTATTCGGATATAGGCGCGGAGAGCGTGCGGCCTCCTCCGATTTGTCAAATTGACAGCCAAGGCTGCCAACTGCGCAAACATAACGAATAATTACATCGCGAAGGGCGCGAAATGTTTGTTTATCTTCGTTCGGCACAATATGGAGGTTGTTTGCTTTCATATATTATTTATGGGCGCGTCCATTGCATTGACAAATAGATTTTTACCGTCATCGACACTTATTTTGGGGATTGTGATGATGTTATTTTGAAAAGATCGTCAGAATTTTTTTTGTTATACAAACTATTGTATAGACGGTGTGCATCTAACACGCTAGTCTTGTCTAATATTATCATTATAAGATTATTTTTTTAACTTTCTACCATGTTTTCTACCATTCTATTAGATTATTACTGCCATTGTCGAGTAGTTAATGGTATTACAAAGTCTTCCATTTCATTTTTGGCAACCAGTTTTCTAGTGGACTATTACTGTCATTGTCAAGTGAGTATTGATATTACAAATTTCTTGATATAATTTCAATGAAATAACAAGATGGCTACCATCTTGTTAGAACTTTCCATGTAGTTTTTGTGGCATCTCAGAACTCATGGTCCGTGGTATTATTTTCCAGTCACTTCACTTATGCACAATAAACAAACTATATTACATAAAACACCACCAATTTTACATAATATAGAGTCAAGTAACACAAGATTATGAATAAAATATAAAATCCACTACATGACAGATCAAAATCCCGCCAAAAACTCCTTATAAGAATTTATTAAGCAAGTAATAAATAATTGTATCGAAGTCAAGTTAATACTTAATACGAAAGTTTATCAGACGGATTATGTTCAGCTAGCATTACAATTAATACTATTTATAGTCCAATGGTGGAAATTCGTCCGTTATTTAATATTTTCCTAAGTTTGAACTGTATAATCATTGCATATAATTTCTTTTAGACACGAACGTGTACTGATACGGCTTTACGCATTAATTTTTGACATATTGAACTACATATTAGATATACATAACTCCATTTATGATACTCTATAATCATAGCGATTGTATTTTATTTTATTTATTTTTTTCGAACTGACTACGCTATTGACCAAGCAAGGTCTTAACAGCTTCACCGGACTACTAAGGCGAGCGCTTAAGGCACTCAACCGATTTTATTTTGACAACTAGCTCAAGGGTGCGCGGCACACCTCGGCTTTGGCTGTTGCCTGATACATGCAATTCGCGACCTATGTGAGCTAACCTAAGTTAAGCTAAACTATTCATACATATATGAGTTGTTGAAACATATATGTGTACCAAGCATACATACCTCAACAACTCTTATATATATTTCGTATCGGATAATATTCTAAACTATTTCAGTTTGGAATAGCGATTGTGTGGCCACATACCAATATCTGTTATAATGTATGAATGCAAACAATAAATGTTTTATTTGATATAATTGTATGTATTTGTTACAGATATTATAATATATATACTCCAAATGAACTTTGTATATGCTAAACCTCACACTCCTTCGTACACGTAATTTGCTTGTGTGTACAAAGATTTTTCAACACGAATTAATAAATCGTTTAGACGTATAAATTATCAGATACCCAAATCCTTTCTATTAATAAATGAAGATACGATTATACGTTAAATCAAATCAATAATACCTTATTCAATTTAGGCCCTGAGTTCGGTTCGGAAAACAACCCAGTCATCAAGAATAACCGGTAAATCAAATCAAAAATACTTCATTCAGTTTAGGCCCTTATAAGGCACTTTTGAACGTCAAAACTACCACCGGTTCTGAAACCAAAACAACCATCGAGAAGAACCGGCAAGAAACTCGATCGGGTAAATCTATTTAGCATATATATTTTGAATACATTATACGTTACAATCGTTTTTAGTGGATGCACAGGGAGCAGTCAATTCCAGACGTCACCATCGTTCACGTATTGATCCACTCTGTAATAGCCTTTTGGCACCTTAAACTTACAGTCCGGCAAATTGGTAATTCTTTTGGACTTTATTGTAAAACCTAACACTATTACTGCTTTTGCTAAGTCTGAAACATGGGACGACCAGTTTGTTACAGTTTCTAGTGTTTAGATTATGTCGGTCTTTTACTAAATCAAGAAACTCGATCTGGTTTATCTTTTTATTGTACATATTTTTTTGTATCAATATATTTGTATTACTCTCAGACTGTATTACTCTATAATAGTTTTTTGACTTCAAAACCCGGTTCACATGGTCCTTGAACTTACTATCCGGCAAATCGGGTATGTATTTTGGGACTTTCTTTCGAACCTTACACGTAACTTAGCAAACTGTTATTAGTATTTTTAAGCCTGAAGAAGGGATGGCTAATTTGTGGTTGTTTTTGGTATTATAATAATTTTTTTTAATGTCATAGGTGGCAAACGAACAGATGGGTCACGTGATGTTAAGTGATCACCACCGTCCATGGATACTAACAACACGCGAGAAGTTGCAAGTGCGTTGCCACCCTTTGGGAGGATCATGCCAGTGTTTTGCTAAATCTAGCTTTTCTAACCTTTGCGGACATATATTCGATTATCAATAACATATTGTGAGGGCAGAGTTAAGATACTGATTTTTTAATTGTTTTATGTCATAACTGGCTAACGAACTTGTGGGTCACCTGATGTTAAGTGATCACCACTGTCCATAGACACTAACAACACCAGGTGAGTTGAAAGTGTGTTGCCAACCTGTGTTTGGGGGAAGTGGAGGGAGGGAGCGAGGGGGAGAGGAGAGGGAAGGGAAGGAGGGCCTCCGGCGCTCTCACTGACCGAACGAAACGCAACAATGCAAGCACTGTTACTTCACGTCGGTTTTCTATGAGAGGGTGGTGGCGAGCCGACCCATTCATGCTGAAACCAATAATAGCTTCAGCGTGGCTCTACCACTCTTTGATTTTTGAAACTTAGTCTTTAATAATTCGCGATGTCCCATAATGTAAATTGTAAACCGTGTCCTAAAGACCACAAAGTCAATAATTTATATGTTAGTACACTATTTCAACCACTTTCACTATAGGTGAAAATTATTAAAAAAAAATCACTTACTACTAGAGAAATATGACTCATAATAACAAAAACCAGTCATTGTCCCATTCGGCGACCACTGAACAAGACAACTATTCTACGAAATCATCAATTGTACTTTCCATTTAGCCACCTTGGATCTGTCAACAAAAGATTATCCCAAACTATCTTATCTCGGTAGGAAATCGATTTATTTCATGGCAACATTGAATCTTTTGCCGATCGCTTAAGGTCACTTTTGGAACGGTTTTTTTTTAATTCGCAACGATTTCCGCTCGAGTGAAACATTGCTATCGCGGTAAAGGCACTCGAAAGGCGTTCGATTGTGTAACAAAAATTGCTTTGCTTCTAATTTTAGTTTTCCAAAGGGGCGGTGCATCTGAGGGTTTTTGCCTCACTGGGTTTAAGAAAATAATTTTGTCTACTGAAGCAAAAAAAACGACCCAGAGTAAATATATTAATACAATCAAGTTATGCTTTTGCACGCAGCTTCGATGGCGTTAATGTGAACTGACTAACGCTATTGGCGTGATGGGTAAAGCTATGAAGCTTCAGTCAGCCTATGGACAACAAACTAATGGATGCCAAAGTAGCCGAACCTCGGCGTTGTTTGTTGTCTTGGATGCTATAACTCGAATCTTACTTAGCTAAACTAATCAGGCATAAAAGAATTAGTGACATACACATGTATACCGGCATGTGTCCCACGAACTCGAGTATTTATTTTGCATCTGTTGCGTTAATGTAGATTTGGTAACTATCCCTTATGGGCAGTAATTTATTCTAGACTAGCTGACCCGTGCACACTTCGTTGGGCAGTAAAAATTTATAAAAAACTACTTTTTGCGACTTAAATATAAAAGTTAGATATATGCTGTCCTTAACTGTTTTGTAGGCATTATCAAGCTCTACAAATTTTCTCTGGAACTCAATTATATATCTCTTATCGTTAAGGCAGCGTTCGTAAGAAACATTTTCGTTCGACCGTTTTTTACTTTGCAAATCTGACTTCCACAAAAAGTCTTTTCATTTTTCGGGTTAATATATCAATTATCACACAACGTAGATACATTTTCGTATGCCCTTTTCAGTATTTCTCTACACATATATCCACCCATCTTCATATTTAAAACTTTTCTAGTTACATGGTCTTCATCACTCCTCGTGACATGCCCATACCATGCTAACCTATTACTCCTCAACTTCTCTGTCACTGGTGCTATTTTTAAATTTACTCTGATATTTTCATTCTTAATATTATCAATAGTTACACCACATATCCACAATAACATTCGCGTCTCTGCCACATGTAGTTTTCTCTCATCGGTCTCTTTCGTAGCTCAGCATTCAGATCCATACAACATAACTGGTCTCGTGATAGTTTTATACACCTTCCCCAAAACAAAGGAAATTACTAATCGTATCCAAACCTGTCGATCAGTTCTGCTTGATTTTTAATAATAATGGTATAAAATTGGACGTGAATAAAAAAACACGATATCTTAAAATCAAAATTCTGAACGTGTCCGTAACACAATATAAAAATTTTGAAATAAAACTCCCGGAGCATTCGTTACATATCATGCTTTTGAACCCACGTTACTATTATATTCAATTGTCATCACTTTGATACAGCTCGTCAAGTTTCATTCAAAGGCCCACAAGTTCGGATATAGACCCCTCAATTTAGCGAAATATCTTCAGGTAAAGCGATGAGAATGCATAAAAAAAAAACAAACGTGACAAAATGTATGTAAACATGTACCTACGCGTACCTTTAACAAACATTTTACGAGAAAAAAAAAACAAAAAAAAAACGTGAAAAAATCGATCTTTACAATTCGCAATCCGTACCTACCGAGTCGTCACGAATGCAACCTCTGTTCGCTCATTCAAATTTCAAATTTGGAAGGCGTTCCACGTGTTTGACTTTTGTAACTTTTTTTCCCTCTCGATCCGGTGTTGCAATTACCCAGAAAATTGTACCATTCATCGGGTAATTGTAAAATAGTTTATGATCGGCGCAAAAAAATATTTATATCAAAATTGAGATGATTATAATTGAAACCGACGTATGTTCAATCGTACGAAAAGGTTATACGAACCGTGGATAATTAACAGAGTTATATGGAAGCGTTCACGTTTGCATTTGTTCAAAAGAATGAGTCTTCAGCCAATAATATAACGTATCTAATAATGTAAATATGCTCTTAGTACCTGCTTCGTTACTTATGAAGTGTTTATAACAATAATCCTCATTATAAATACGAATGTGAGTTTGTTTGTTACGTTTTCACGCCATTACTACTGAACCCATAATCATGTAATTTTACATACATGTTCTCAGCTAGTAATAAACATAATGACTATTTAACACGCAATCGTTTAATTCAAACCAAACGTGGCTTGCATTCTAGAAAATAATCAGTCGTCCTTTAGGCACGGTTAAACGGCATCGGAAAATATATTTTTTTCTTAAACGTTTATGAGCTATAATAAACTAACAATTTGAACGATATCTAAGTCAAAAAAGCCAATTTGGTAAATAACAGACACTCTAATATACTTTATATTATACATATAAACCTTCCAGAAGTAATTCTCTAAGGGAACGTTTAGACAGACATGAGTAGATTATAAAAATAGATGTTTATTTTACAGGCTGAAGAAAATGTCGCTTGAAAATTAATTTAATAACAAGAGGCAAAAGGAGAGGGGAGGAAAATGTCGATATACACAAGAAAGAGGCTCTTCCGGTGACTACCTCGGTCAGGCACGATAGACATGGCGTTGCTGACAAACTCTGCCTCAGCAACGGGGCCGACGGCTACAGGACCTGCGGCCCCGCAGGCCCATCACTCCGCTACACCCCTGCACCATTACTTCCACTATTTGAAGCAACCTTCGCCGCTGGCGCAGAATCCGTATGCGCATCACTCGAGCGCGCACCACATGGGCATGGGCCCCGGACCTTTAGGTGGTCTTGGTCCCTTCGGGCTGACGCCACATGGCTTGGAAGCTGTTGGATTTCCTCAAGGTAAGTCGTTTTAGTTTAAAAAAAAAATGTATTTGGTTCGGTTTACGGGTAGGCAGCTTGACCGGGCTGTCGTTGCGGCCTGGCATTCGCTGTGGGCCTTGCCGCCGAGGTGTCATGGTGTTTGCCTTGCTCGACCCTGCGACACTCCATCAGCGCGGCAGACGGTATCTCGTGGGTTTTTTAGTCAGTTGGAGTCTGACACCCCACTGCTCCCCCCCAGAATTGTGAGTCGGGTACTCCTAGGATATCATCCTACATTTTTTTTAAACGTTTTACTTAAAACCTACCTAGTATGGTATCAATTGATAACCTAATATCCTCTCTGAAAAAAGCTATGTATAAATTTACAATTAATAACTATAAATGACAATAACGGTTATCGTTAGTTATTTTTCATTAATCGTTATTAGTTATTTTGCCGTTTCGTATCGTATAGTAATCTCTAACAACGATAATGAAATTAATATCGTTGATCGACGTGGGTTCGAATCCTTTCAAACTAGTTGGAGGTTTCGTTGGAAGAAAACATCGGGATGAAACTAGCATTGGTGATAGGTCTTTTTCTAAGTCCGCCTGGCTAGCTACTACCCTCAAGTTGAGGGTCAACCAAGTCACCAAGCACCTGTTGGTGTGTGCCGGCAGCTTCACTTGACAACCAGTCCCCTCCAGGGTTAGCGTGTTTACCATCTTTAGACCACAGAGTCACTTAACATCAGGTGAGTTTGAGGACAAACGCCAAAACCTATATGGTATAGAATACATTCGTTGTTCCTATCGTGAGTTCGATCGTGAGCAACGCGAAGTGCTGTCCCTTTTACACCTATTATTCCATAACGCTTATTTATTCTCAAGTTACGATAACACTTGCAGACCAATGCCATTGTTATTAATAGTAACATAAAATCGATAATGAACAGCAGAATAGTGATGTCTTCAATATTTACATATCTATTGCATAGGAATATGTCATATTATTAGTTGTTGCAACAATAAATACTTCTACGAACAACACTTTATTATATGAACTACTCATAAATGTAAGTTTTTACCGAAAACTGCTGCTTTAAATCATTATTATTTTTAAAACAAATAAATATTATAATAGTATAATCGGGTAATTTTTGTAAAGAATATCGCAACATTAAACAGGGAATGTACGCTTCGTAAATTATACGCACAAAATAATAACAGACTAAATCATGGCAACAACGTCGAGAGCCATTGCATAATTTACGTTCCAAGAAGACATCCTTGGAAATAATCAAAACAGCCCGCGCCCTCCCTCGTAAGCCGCTTATAACCCCCACCCCCCGGCGAGGAGGCCAGTGTTGCCACGTTACCAGAATACGAGCGATGTCGCTTGTTAGTTCGCTCTAATTAGTTGCAAGTTTGTGTTTTCATGTTGGTAAATTGTTATACATTTTTTTTCATTTAATACCCGTCCTTCTTTTTACAACCTCATTTTTAGAATGTATTTTTATATATATTAACTTGCTGTGCCCTTGTCTTCGTCCGCGTGGAGGCTTAAATAAAAAACTGTTATTAATAAAATCTACTTATTACTTTTCCTTGTACTTGGGTTGCGTCGTCATTAAAATTACAACAACTTTTGATAGAGCGAACTGATTTTAATGAAACAAGGACTCGATGTTACTCAAGGATTTGCTTTACGTTTTTCTTGAAGCAGTTATGCGTGTCCAAACAAACTGATTTACACTTCTAAATTTTTCCACAAAAATCTAAAAAGTACAAACACGTTACATTTGCATACATATTCTCTATATATTAATACGTGAAGCCCAAACGTTGTATCCCTTTTTGAGAGAAATGCGCGAACGGATGAACGTGAAACTTGGCATAGTTAAAGTTTATATGGAGGAGAAGTGCAGAAAGCTATTTATTTTATATAAAATGCATTAGAAGTACATTAAATTAATTAAAATATGCATTACTCACATTACTGCTTCAATTTTACACAACATATACACACATGTAAAAAAAAAGACATTTTGACATCTGGCAATAAAGGATTCAAAAAAGGTTGTGAAGGAGGTTGCTATGCTCGACTGTATGGATTATTTTACTCTTACGTTCCAATTACCCGTTTTCATTCTACATTCAACTTTAAAAAATCAATGAACTATGGTCGAATTTCGACCACTGGGCGCCCAGTAGTATGTATAAATAAGCCTGTAATACTGTCTGTACATCTATTTCTTCCCCAAAATTTTATGATAGATACATATAAAATGATAGAGGTCTGTCTTTGTACCATCAGGGTACATACAACGTACATGCGAAATTGTTAAAAGCAATTATGCCACTAGTTTCAGTCGATTACAGCAATAATCATACAATACTATACAGAATCCTTATACAATACAGAAGACAGCAATAGTATAGAAGATACTATTAAAAAAAAGTAACAAGAAAATAAAATAAAAATATAAAAAAAAAAAACATTAAGTTATTAATTTCCTAAATTTACATCTGAAATGCCAAAGTGATAACCTCCATAATACTATTTTGCCATGATGAAAGGTATCCTGTGTCCTCAGTACAACGTGTAGGTAAAATGTTGTGATGATTTTTTTTTTTATGTCATAGGTGGCAAACGAACAGGTAGGTCACCTGCTGTTAAGTGATCACCACCATCCGTGGACACTAACAACCCCAGAGGAGTCGCAAGTGCGTTGCCATCTTTCGGAGGGGAGGAAAAGGGGGAGGAGAGAGGAGAGGGGATGGGTCTCCGGCGCTCTCACTGACCGAACGAAACGCAACAATGCAAGCACTGTTACTTCACGTCGGTTTTCTATGAGAGGGTGGTACTACCCCGGGCGAGCCGACCCATTCATACTGAAACCAATAATAGTTTTTCAGCGTGGCTCTACCACCATTAAAATCGGTGAAGTAACAAACCTGCGAGTTTGTAAGTGTAAGCGGTTCCATAATTCTATGTCGGTGAAGTAGTTACGGCGTGAAAGCGTTACAAACAAATAAACTCATAATCACATTTATAATATCTACTATTCTTACGATTATAATATTCCTTGTGAGGACAACGCAATATGTATCGGTCATGATCGACTAGAAACTTATTTTATTCTTTGGAACATCGGCCAACTTTCAGCGGCGACGATCAAACAGTACAGGCAATGCTGTGTTACACTTGCCAGTAAATTATCAAATAAACAATCATAATCCCGGGACCCATTGTCAAACAAAATATCGCGTAACATTAATTGTTGTTAAATAAAAAAAAAAGTGCGTGCGTACAAAGTACACATGTCAGAAGTGAAACTTTGGCGAACTAATTTGTAAGTCTTGTTTATATTTATACAAATCTAAAACTTTAGATTTCCGAGACTTGAAAAATAGATGAAAAATCTGCGTTTACTGCAAGTGACGTCACTTCCGTTACATCTGTAAAAAAATTACTCTCATGCGCCTAAAGAAGTTTCACTTCAATAAAAAAGAAATTAATTAAGCCTTTATTGCTGTAAATATAAATTGCTTACAAACTACATTAAAATATGTTTGTGTATTTATGACATATTATCGGTATCCGGCTTTTCCTATTACAGCTTGTCCTTCGACAAAGGCCTCCTCTAAAGATTTCCATACTTCTCTATTTCTTGCTCTTTGGATCCATGCTGGACCAGCTATATCTTTAATATCGTCTTCCCATCTTTTGTACTGTCAACCTCGGCTTCTTTTATTCTGTCTGGGGTACCATTCTGTTATCAGTTTAATCCATTTCTCATTTTCATGTCTTATCATATGCACATCTCCATTTTAATTGCTTACACATTATTGAAATGTTTTTAAATGTTGTTATTGCTTTAATTCTGTATAATCTTACTTTATCTTTGTTATTATACTGGATCTATTGTGTTATTTTTGAACTTTGCTATCTCGATACTCTTTAAGACATAAACACATACGTTTGTTTATATTTTTAGGTAAAATTGTTTGTATTAGATCGAATTAATCGTAACTTTAATACCGATACTAGAGAACGTATATCAACATGGGTTTTGAAAGCAAATATTCAATAATGTTTAAATTTAGCTTAGATGGAAGACTACAACCGTGTTATTACAAAAAAGTTAAATACGTATTAAATACTTGGTCTAAAAAAGTTTCCTAATAAATGCACCGCGCTCGCCCGAGGCGAGTTCGCGGTATCCGTTTTCACAAGTCTAACCTTTTTTTTTACGTGGAGGAAAAATTCTCATGGACTGCCAGGCTCTCAGGGGCTTAATGGGTCGGCTCGTCCGGGGTAGTACCACCCTCTCATAGAAAACCGACGTGAAGTAAAAGTGCTTGCATTGTTGCGTTTCGTTCGATCTGTGACAGCGCCGGAGGCCCACCTCCCCTCCCCTTTTCCTGTCTCCTCTCCCTCTCCTAACTAGGGTAGGCCCCCCAAAGGGTGGCAACGCACTTGCGAGCCCGGTATCGCGATCTACCCACATATAAATAATATGAAAATGCCCGAACACCCCTGGTGTTGTTAGTGTCCATGGACGGTGATGATCATTTAACAGCAGGTGACCCATCTGTTCCTTTGCCACGTATGACTTAAAAAAAAAAGGGAGAGCCTGGACTGAGCCGACCACCACCTACGTGCTAATCACGCAGAGGTGGTACCTTTCGGTGACTTTAACCGGCAAAAACTCCACGAAAACCTACGCTGTACTATGTGGATACCGCGGGGGAGCATACAGGCAAGCTCCGCGACACCCCCAGCGGCAGGCGTTTCCCACGCCGCACCCAGCTCAGGCAGCCCGGTTGCGAGACTGCCTCCCAGCCCGCCGAACCCTTGCAATGGGAGTCCAACCTAACCTAACGTAACCAAAGCGAGACAAAAGAGGAAGATGGCGAACATTCAGCGACCGTGGTGCATTTAATATGAGACCTTTTTAAAGCCAGGGTTCAATACGTATTTAACTTTTTTGTAATAACACCGCAAGATTCTTGCAAGCCTAGTCTCGTCTTGCATTAGGGGTTAGTCTTGGTATTGGTCTTGCAAAAACGCAAAAACAAGACCAAGACTGCAAGACCAAGACCGATTTTGGGCAACACTAGTTTGATTTAATAAACTTTATAAAAATGTATATTATTCCTCCGAGTGTCAATAGATGTGAATTTACAAATTATGAAATTCAAATAATTTACACTATAATTAATTTAAAAGTTCAAAAGAGAACACAGTTACTTCGTCGTTTTGAGTTTTTACTTCTGTCGACAGTCCTTATGTTTGCCTCGATTTTTTTTAAACGTATTTTTTTTTTAACTTCACCTATGGTTGTTTTATTAATATAAAACACAATAGACTAAACTGTCTCGTGGACATTTTTAACAGGACAAAGGTATCTCAGCAATTTCCGTTCACAAAAATGATTTTTTAACCGATGTAGGTAGGTAGGTTTGTTAAAAAAAATGTATAATACAGAACATTAATCCCAAAAAGGGTTGTTCCGCGAAAAACTTCCATAATACTTTATTAGATAAGGCAGGCCACAGGTAGCGATTTCTGCAAAGAACTGTTTCAGCGCTGCCTTCTAAGCCTACACTGTATTGTTGTAACTAGGTATTACACGTTTTTTTCTTAACTTTTTACACGTAAAGTCGAGAAATAACTTTTTTTTAATATAAAGGCTTTTGACGACGTGCTCTCAGATGGTGTTTTTATTTAAACTGACTACGCTATTGACCTAGCAAGGTCTTAACAGCTTCATCGGATACATAGAGTAACAAACCCGCGCGTAGTTAAGTGTAAGCGGTTTCATAATTCTATGACCGGACTACTAAAGCGAGCGCTTAAGGCACTCAGCCGATTATTCAGACAACTAGCTCAAGGGTGCGCGGCACACCTAGGCTTGGGCTGTTGTCGATACCGCGGATCTGACCTAGCTAAACTATTCTAAGCTATTCACACATATATTCGATTGTGAATCATGTAATTGTATATCGGATGTGAAAAGGAACTAAACTACTCGATTCAGTTCGAGTAAGGGAAAAGAATAATACCCTTCCACCATGTGTGTGTGTGCACGTATGTGGGGTGATCGGTTGTGATGATGATGGGTTAGTTAAGGCGTAACTAACAGACAGACTCACATTCGTATTTATAATATTAGTTAGGATAGTTGTCGAATTAAAACGGTTCGGGTATCGCTTATATTATTTAGCTACGAGCGAGATAGATAATATTATCTGTTTCTTTTAATAATATTAATACCAATTGCAAAGACGTTTGTATATTGAACTACGCTGTTGTGTTATTTTACAAAAAAATATTGTTTTAAACTCTTGTCAGTTGTTCTGCTGTTCCGTTCTGTTTGGAATCGTATTACAATTTATAATAGTAACATAATTAAATGTATATTCGTTGTTCGTATCGTGATTTTTAGTGTGAGCAACACGAAGTACTCTCCTCTTCACACTTATTGGTTGTTGCATGATGTTTGCTTATTCGCACGTTGTGATAACACCGGTTGACCATTGTCATTAACAACGACGGATAATAGCTTAATTATTTTTTTTAAGAATTTGTTGTTCATTACTCAAGAACCTTTAGATATGTGTTGTAAAAGTTATAAAGTTCTCGATTTTATGTACTTGTAGAACTTAATGCGACTGGAACACAGACTGATTTTATTTTTAATATCTGCAGTCATTCTACTATGTTCGTTGCTGACTTTGGTTAATCGATAATTAATCGATTTAATAGATTAAATTTAAAATATTAACAGAATTTATTGCAAGTCTTGTATATATTGATAAAAATGTTAACTATTCCCTTTCTCTAAAATATAGAATCTATTCGTTCGAGCTTTCTGTTCGATAAATATTAATCCGCCAAGTTGCTTTTTAATCTCTATTGTTATCCCTTTTCAACGTAAATACGTGTATACATCCGTCTCTATCGCACGTTAGACACGGCGTAACGATGGCAGCTGGACGGTTTTTTTTTTGTTACATTCGTTTTTTATTTAGCGTCCTCCCTTGGCATTTTATACGGCCAGTTGCTTTTTTAATCTTTGGCGGGCATAATTAATTGATTCTTATTATTTTTTATTGTTATCTGTTCTATTTAGGATGCGGAAGCCGGATCTGACTTTTCAGTTAATGACACTGGCAAATGCTTCTGCGGAGCACAAACAAAAAAAAGAAGATATACGTGGTTTTTTGTGTATATCGTAATATATAAAATTGAAAGGTTTTATTTATAGGTCATTTAAATCTATCTGATACTTTTCTACATTTTGAGGAAAACTCAATAACAAAATTTGGAAGGATTTAAAAAAAATTTGAGGCTATCACGAAAGTCTAAATTCTCAACGCATTACTTACATTTAAAATTAATTATAAAAAGTTTTTATTACTATGCTTGTATACTAAAGGTTTTGCATCCAATTTGAGTATGTATTTTAGACACGCCTGCAATTGCTTCTATTGTATGTTGTTTTATGTATCCTACTTTTTTATTTCATTAATTTCCCTTATATATATTATTATGTCATTATGTACCGTATTATTTTTTGTACATTACTTACTTTCCCTATAAATCATTACATAGTATAAAACAAAGTGCCCTACCGCGTCTGTCTGTCTGTTCGCGATAAACTCAAAAACTACTGAACGGATCTTCATTCGGTCTTCACCAGTGCGTAAAGTGACTCATGAGGAACATTTTAGTATACTATTTCTCAAGGATTGTTTTATAATCAGGGCGGGACAACGGCTGCCGTGCCCGCTAGTATATTATATTATATAATTTTAATTAGTTTTTTACGCACCGTGACTTGCATTGGGTTCCAGCTGAAAATCAGCGCTCAGTGTTTCTCATAACGCTAGCATATGCTGAGCTGGACACCATTTCATAATGCACAGATATGCATATTTTTGTCCATTCTTGCATACTTGTATTTTATGTTGTGCTTTATGAATAAAATATTTCTTTCTTTCTTAAATATCAAATAGGTGTATTCGCCGTTCCCTTGGTCGTTTAGTGGCTTTGATTTTTTTATTCATCTTTCGTTATCTCGCCCTAGGTTTGACTGCACTATGCCAAGTATTTTGGGTTTGAATCTACGTGCGGATTATTTATGTGATTCACAGATAGCGTTTGCACATAGTATGTGTATCATTGTGTACTGCATAAATCGTTTCAGTTAACGCAGATAAAATCACGGGTGATCGTTAGTAAACTATAAAATGCCGTTTTATTCGAATCTTACTCGTCAAAAACCAAAAAAAAACCAATATCCTAGGCTTTAGTATAGATAAATGATATTAAACCTAAATACAATGTGTTTACTCCATCTTTATATATAAATTTCTTCTGTACGTGTGTATGTCACTGAATTCCTCCTAAACGGCTGGACCGATTTTGATGGAGTTTTGTGTGCGTGTTCCAATGGATCCGAGAATGGTTTAGATTCAAGATTAGACCCGGTAGGTGGGGCTGCGGTTGCATTTAGATTATTTTTTTATTATCAAGGCAGGACAACGTCCGCCCAGCCGGATCAAGGGGGGATGGGTCGGGGGGCCCGTCTCTCCATTGCACTGGTTCGGCCGTCTGGGAGACAGTCTACGAGTGTCAGGCTGTCTCTCTTTAGCGGGAGGCCCAGGATCTTCTTTCTGGGCCGGCCGTCGGGGCGACATGCGGAGTGCTGCGTCATCCCTTGTCCCCCATCGTGGCGGCTGCGGGCACCCATGGGGTTTTAGTCCGTGCGAGTCGCGGCTCGCTAGTTGATATATAAAAATCCAAGATGCACAGCCAACGTCTCAAACCTGTCCGCATATAATGAGTGCACAATTGAGAATTCTGAGCTCATTTCAAACAGTTTCTCGTCACACGCGTCTTCAGACTTTTTGTACACTGCTTTGTAAAAACAACTTTAAATAATTCGCGTAAGGTTGAATTTGCAAAAACATAAGGTTATAGTATACTATAACTACTTAGGTATATCGGTGAGTTTTTGGGGACGGTTACTTTTATTCGAGACTGCGCATCTTGGGTTTTTATATATCAATGGTTTACTCGCTATTAAAATATAATGACAGTAGTGAAAGTCTTATAATCGATGCTAGCCGGAATCGAATGACGGTGTGTATCGATTTAGAAGCACACAAAGTGCTAGAACGTCACGTAGCGCTCAAAATGCTTTTACTAATACTGATACAGGGCCATCTACAGGGGAATCTATCCGACATAAAATACACATAAGAGTTGTTGAGATATGTATGCCTGGTACATGTATATGTTTCAGTAACTCATATATGTATGAATAGGTAGCTTAGGTTAGCTCAGATAGGTCGCGAATTGCATGTATAAGGCCCAAGCCGAGGTGTGCCGTGCGCCTTTGAGCTAGTTGTCAAATAAAATCGGCTGAGTGCCCTAAGCGCTCGCCTTAGTACTCCGGTGAAGCTGTGAAGACCCATTCATACTAAAACCAATAATAGTTTCTGCGTGGCTCTACCACCATAAAAACAATAATATTAGTACAGATTCAAGCTACTTAATGAAAAACTTAATAGTTATCTATAAGGTTACTGGGTGTTGACACGACGCAATCTGCTTACACTTCTAAGACTTCGATACTCGATAAAGGGAATCCCTTGCCCTGTACATCGATCCCTGCATTCCACTGTTGCTATACTTTCAAAGACGCATGAGTTTATTAACTTTTAAACATAAGCACTCTGCGGCTTCATAGTTCTATAAACCGTGTTTTCTTATATATCTTCTTAAATATATAAAAATCCAGTATCATGTTGTTTGCCCACGATGAAATCAGAAACTACTTAACCGATTTTCATGATAAAATCAAAATATATTTTATTCAATTTAGGTGCTTATGAACGTCAAAGCTACCACCGGTTCGGAAAACAACCCGGTCATCGAGAAGAACCGGCAAGAAACTCGGTCTGGTTTATATTTTATTTATTAATATATTAATATTAATATATAATTATTTATATTGGTTTATATTATTCGTTATTAGTGGATGCACAGAGAGGGGCGTCATTTCCAGACTTCATAATCGTTCACACATTGATCCATCCTATAATAGCCTTTAGATATTAAAACCCTGATAGTTAGTATTTATGTACAAATTAAATGGTCGTCAATGTTGATTATTGTTATTAATTGTAGGCTCCATCAGACTCGAACAGATGGCGCTTTAAACTAGTTTATTGATAGAAAACTGTAGGACCGACTGCTATAGATGGCGCCATGTTTTAATTATAAAGACTCATGGCCGGTTCCTGAGATACTCGGTTAAACTACCAATAGATATTGACTTAACAAAGTTATACATAAGATAAACTGTCAAATGGCCCGTTGTGTTTTACTGACATTTATCGTACGATTGTGTGTTCAGAAAATCAATTTGACTACTTATCGAACCGATAACGCTATTGAAAAGATAAACTACAATTAAAGTACCTCAGAAACCGGTGTTAGTGTCCGTTAATACCATCTACTTTATTATAATTTTAATTCAAAATGGAGTAGCTGAGCCACAACAACGCGTAGTCAGGTCAGTTAGTTAAAGATGTATTCGTACATCATTACATATTATAAAAGTAATTCCTCTGCCACGTCGGTCTGTCTGTCTGTTCGCGGTAAACTCAAAAACTACTGAACGGATTTTCATGCGGTTTTCACCATTTAGATAGTGTGATTCATGTCGAAGGCTTAGGTGTATAATTTGTCGAGAGTTTTTTTTAATTATTTTAATTTTAATTATCAGGGTGGAATAACGTCCACCGGGACGGCTAGTAAAATGTAAAAAAACCACTAAATGACGTTCCAAGATCCGCACACACAGAACACAGCGCATTTTTTTAAACTATATTTTTGGCAACGAATCTTTTAGATTATTACTGCCATTGTCGACAAGTTCTTCTTCCATTCCTTTTTTGGCAACCAGTCTTCTAGTAGACTATTACAGCCATTGTCAAGTGAGTATCGATATTACAAGTTTCTTGATATAATTTCAATGAACTAACAACATGGTGGTCATCTTGTTAGAACTTTCCATGGAGTTTTTGTGGCATCTCAGAATTCATGGTCCGTGGTATTATTTTCCATTCACGATATAAACAAACTATATTAGATAAAACACCACCAATTTTACACAATATAGAGTCAAGTAACACAAGATTATGAATAAAATATAAAATCCACTACATGACAGACCAAGATCCCGCCAAAAACTTAGCACAAAGTGTTAGAAGCATCTGTCAATTAAAGCACGTTCCAAAACCACACCGACGCGACACGAATCATGTGTTATTGTGTTATTGCTATCTCCGTCACAGCTATCGCAATTAGCAACTTATGATAAATCCTATTCACGTAATTTGATATCTCTCTATACTATACCCCGAACATGTAACCTTTATACTGTTGATATCTATTACAAATTGTCCCTCATTGATTTCATTTTTGTGTACTGATGTCATAATAAATATAATCAAATAATGTATACAAAAATAATTAAGACGTGCAGAGAAAGTCCTAAATACATGCGGTTTTCACTGGCAGATAAAGTGAATCATGAGGATGATTTTTTTTTAAATACATCTACTTATTTTGTTTTTCTTTTTTTAATTTCGCGGTCGCCAATTTTGTACATCGATATTAAAAATTAAACTTCATTCCAAAGAGGTTCCGATTAGTCTCGGGTACAGAAATAAGGTTTTATTATAAAATGTCTCCTCCACGCGTGAAATCGAGGTCACAGAGACCCGCGACGCGACCGGCCAGTTTGAAATTACCTATCATATTTTAAAACCCGGTTTACGATTTTAAACATACTCATAGAGTTGTGTGTACGTTGTATTTTTGAAATGAGAACTTCTTTAGGCTCGTTGAGCGGTATTTTTGCCTGGAGATAAATTTGTAATTTCGGGTCATGTTTTTTTTTATATTAGCACGCCAAAATGACTGCACTGTGCCTGATAGTAAGCGCAGTACAATCCAAAGACAATGGCGACCACCGAGTGACACTTGATCCATCGCCGGTCGCCGCTGTCATGCCGGCCTGTGAAAAGCTGGATATGCACAGGTTGATCCCGAAACGGGACCCGCAAAAGCGAATCACTATGACGGGCATTTTCGCCATACACATGGTGGTTGCGACCCAGTCAGGCTGTAAAACCCTACCACCCCGCTGTCGCCATTGCCTCGTTCGTTATTCAGCAGGGTGCACCACGTGCAGGTGAGGTTGGCATGGGCGTCTCAAGTCTTAGATGTTATTTGACACCCCATACACCCCTTTTTTGTTGACCTAGCAAGGTCTTAACAGTTTCACCGGACTACTATATGTCATGACATGCTACGTAAGCATGTCCGTATTGCGCTTGCTCGGCTTACGTCAGACTAGCGACCCGTAGAGCATAGGGGCCTTTGTACATTGATATTTTGTATTGAGATTGTGCAGCTTATGTTTGGTTATTATAATTTCGCGTCATGACATGCGACGTAAGCATGACCGGCCGTATTACGCTTGCGAGGCGTGCGTCAGACTAGCGACGTGTATTATAAGGGCCTGCGTACATTGATATTTTCTATTGAGATTGTGCAGCCCATCGTATGTTTGGTTATATAATAAACTGTATAAAAGGGTATATAATTATTGATTGGAGTGTTAATAGATGTGAAAACCAGACTAATGTTAATCATTTCAATATTCAAATTATGAAATTTAAATAATTCAGACTGTATTATTTAAAAAATTCAAAAGCTAACACGGTTATTGCATTTTTTTGAGTTTTCACTTCTGTCGGCAGTCCTTATGACTACCTCGAGTTCTTTTAGTACTTATCCCTAGACCAGTTTGGAGTTTAAACTATTCCAGGATAGATTGGGGGTGTAAGGGGTGTCGAATAACATCTAACACTTGAGACACTCAAGCCAACCTCACCTGCACGTGGTGCACCCTGCTGAATAACGAACGAGGCAATGGCGAAAGCGGGGTGGTAGGGTTTTACAACCCGACTGGGTCGCAACCACCATGTATATGGCGAAAAAGCCCGTCATAGTGATTCGCTTCTGCGGGTCGCGTTTCGGGATCTGCCTGTGCATATCCAGCATTTCGCAGGCCGGCATGACAGTGGCGACCGGCGATGGATAGTGTGTCACTCGGTGGTCGCCATTGTTTTTGGATTGTACTATGCTTACCATCAGGCACAGTGCAGTCATTTTGCCGAGCTACTATAAAAAATAAACATGACCCAAAATTACAAATTTATCTCCAGCCAAAAATACCGCTCAACGAGCCTAAAGAAGTTCTCATTTCAAAAATACAACGTACCCACAACTCTATGATCGCTACAAATAATCGCTATCTATACTATTATTATATAGAGGTGAAGTTTGCGAGTTTGTAACGTTGTAGAGGGTAATCTCAGGAACTACGGGTTCGATTTGATTGATTTATTCACTGTTATATGGTTAATTTATCGAGGAAGGCTATAAGCTATATATCATCACGCTAAGACGAATAGGAGCGGAGCACCAATGAAAAATGTTTCGAAATTGGGGTGTTTTCCCACTTGAGAGCTTCCGCTGCGTGTTAGTATTAGCCCAAAGAAACTATTCCACACGGACGAAGTCGCGGGCAGAGGCTAGTGTAATACACAATTATAGTTACATGAATAACATCGTGTTGCAGTTGTAAAATTAACACCATGGACACTAGCGCACGTTTTTTTACGATAACTTATAACTAAATGGCGCTGCAGCCATTGACATATAAAAACCCAAGACGCACAGTCTCGAATAAAAGTAGCGCTCAAAACCGGCCTCAAAAACTCCCCAATACGTGGTTATAGTTATGCGATAAACTTATGATTTTGCAAATTCAACCTTACCTGAACGATTTAAAGTTGTTTTTACAAGGACGCGAGACTATTTGAAATGACTGCATAATCCAAAATTATGCACTCATTTTTGTGAGCCGGCTGTGAGACGTTAAGTGTGCCTCTTGGGTTTTTGTATATCAGTGGCTGCAGCACATCTATTTCTACATAGTTAAACCGTTCGTCATTGAAATCATTATGAGCTGGTATTAAAATACGGAGATTATTTACGTAACATTAAATTATTTATTAAAATAAATAGTGAATATATCAAATAATAATAAAAGTGTGCGGAACCGCGGAGCACAAATAGTAAAAAACAGTGATCAATAAAATCATCTGAATATATGAAGTCAATTTAATTGACAATAACTTTTGATAGATTGAAGCGATTTTAATGAAACAAAAACTAAATATTACTCGACGATATGCTTTATAATTCTCTTATACCTAAGTAGTCGTAATATAAATATATCGTCCGTTTTCTCAATGCTCACCTGACGAATATCGAAGCCATAGTTGTAATAATTAATTAATTAACAAATCTATTAAAGACCAACAATCGCCCGTGACTTTGTGAAAGTTCATTATTATATACTTATTAAAAATAGTCTATAGCTATCAGCCAGGATGTAACATTGTATCAGTGAAAGTATTTATAGAATCCGATTATTACTATCAGAGATTAATTCATACAAACCTTTGCAAATATTGTAACAGTAGTAGTAAGCCACGTATTCTCTAGCTATTACTTTATTAAAGTTATTTAACCAAATAAATTATGTTTACATTAGGATTGTTGCGTAGGGGAGTCTTAGACGCGCTGCGTGGTACGGCGTAAACATAGGCATTCACAGTTTGGCAACGCTCGGTACACTTCGAGCGGCCAACCAATTCTCAAGCCTCGAAATACTGCGCTGTGTCAAATCGCAAGCCAGTAGTAAAGCATTCTTCGTTCTTGTTTAGCATACTTTCTGCCATACAATTTACATGGTAATTATTGTGTTTCTAAGAGTCGTAAACTCATCTTGGATATCCTATAATCTTAGGTGATAGATAGGTTAGCTGCAGGTTACAAAAATATTGGTGCTTGAAAAAATTTCACTTCTATCGCGTATATAGCGAACTGAAACATGCATTCCGTATGTGACAAGTAGGCGACTGATTTTTATAAAGCCCTTATCATTTCTGACAGTAGCGTAAGTACCTTACATTACTGATGCTCCTTATATACTTTCCCATTATGAGAAGATCAAGTAATAGCCAACATAGGCATTCTATTTTTGTCTCTTACTTCTCGAAAATGACTCGAATATTATAAATATAGATAATTATAGAGGTGGTAGAGCCACGCTGAAGCTATTACTGGTTTCAGCATGAATGTGTCGGCTCGTTTGGGGTACTACCACCCGACACACATAAAACCGACGTGAAGTAACAGTGCTTGCATCGTTGCGTTTCGTTCGGTCAGTGAGAGCGCCGGAGGTTCACCTCAATCCCCCCCTCCTCGTCCGCTTCCCCAAACACAGGCTGGCAACGCATTAGCGACTCCCCTGGTGTTGTTAGTGTCTATGGACGGCGGTAAAATAATAATAGGAGCATTCAACTTATGAGATAAGAGTATAAATGCCTTACACTCGAAATTAATCCTCAAATAAAATGACAAGAAATTATCATCGAAATTTTGTTTCTCAACTATAATACAATATTCGTAATCTTATCAATAATATAAGATAAATCCACATTAAAATACTTTGTCACACTAAAACGATGCGTAAACTTGAATAAGCAACTCTAATTATATACGACGTATAATAAATTATATTAAATTTATCATTTATGAATTCCGTTTCGGAAAGCGGCTACCGGCGGCGTTCTTTGACGTACCGCCATCTTGAGCGGCCATGTTTGTTTTGTTTATTTTCAGGGTTCCCTATATTTGTGCTTTTAATCTTTATAATAAAACTAACTGTTGCTCGTGGGTATGTTTTCTTGAAAATGGTTTTCTTGTTTCATGGGAACCACATCCTTTTATCGGAGTTAATTATAGACAGCGTTTTTTTTTTAATTGTAAACTAGATGATACACGTAACGCCGTCTGCGTTGTTTGTTATCTTAACAAAATATTTTACGTACACAGGAAACGCCATTTAAAAAATTACAAGTAAATATATATGTTCATAAGATTTATTTGTAGACAATGCTGTCCATTTACTACCCTTCTCTTGTGCATGCAGACCACACCGCTTGCTCCACGCTGCTTGAACGCGTAGTCCTTATAAAATCGTAGTTTCTTCAAGCTTTAATAACAGTATACTAGATGGGAATATCGTGATATTGATTAAATAACGATTAAGTGTCGAATTAGAGTTTTTGGCGGGATCTTAGTCTGTCATGTAGTGGATTTTATTTTTTATTCATAATCTTGTGTTACTTGACTCTATATTGTGTAAAATTGGTGGTGTTTTATGTAATACAGTTTGTTTATTGTGCATAAGTGAAGTGAATAGAAAATAATACCACGGACCAAAAATTCTGAGATGTCACTAAAACTCCATGGAAAGTTCTAACAAGGGAGCCACCATCTTGTTAGAATATTGAATTAATTACTCGACAATGGAAATTAACAAACTCTCTGTAACATAAAACAAAACATTGACACTGGCAAATGCTTCTGCGGAGCCAAAACAAGAAGAAGAAGAAGTGTCGAATTAGTATAAAAATAATAGAAATCTATCCAGTAGTTTATATGTGATCCGTGTACAATGACAGATCTCTATCATTTTACCTATACATCAGTGACTTTTACATATTTCAATTATCTCCTACATATAAATAAACGTATTTTTAAAAATATATATTATAGTGGCCATGCGAATAGGCGGGTCATCTGATGATAAGTGATCACCGCCGTCCATAGTCACTAGCAACACCAGAGGAGTCACAAGTGCGTTTTGGGGAGAGAGAGTGGGGGAGGGGAGAGGAGGCGGGGAGATGGGTATCCAGCGCTCTCACTGACCGAACGAAACGCAACAATGCAAGCACTTTTACTTCACCTCGGTGTTTCTGTGGGTCGGGTGGTAGTACCGCGGGCGAGCCGACCCAATCATGCTGAAACCAATAATAGCTTCAGCGTGCCTCTACTACCTACGTCTCGTCAAAAACGTTGCAGCTTAACCTAGCTATACCTTCGCGTTGTTCTGTGAGACCAATGATAAACACACATACGTATGACTCGTTTTTTTAAACGAAAAAGCGGTATGTAAGCTCATGTGTGGGAAAGAGAAAAGAATAAAATCAATCATTTAATTTTTTTATTCATCTGGCCATAAGATATATTATTAACAAGATAACAAACACCGCAAATGATTTCGCTGCTATTAACCAGTAAATCTATACTTAACATTATAAAGAGGTAAAATTTGTGACTTTGTAGGGGGTAATCTCAGGAAATACTGGTCCGACTTAAAATATTCTCTCAGTGTTATATAGCTCAGTTATCGAGGATAGTTATAGGCCATATATCATCACGCTAAGACCAATACGAGCGGAGCACCAATGAAGAATGTTCCAAAATCGGGATTTTTTCCTCTTGAGAGCTTCCGCTGTGTATTATCGTTAGCTTTTATTTCCGAACTGACTACGCTATTCACTTAGCAAGATCTTAACAGCTTCACCGGACTACGGGTTATCGTTAGTCGAATGTAACTATTCCACGCGAACGAAGTCGCGGGCAGAGGCTGGTAATAATATATTTAATTAATAATTTTAATTCACCCGAGTGTTACACAAATATGCGGAACCATTGCAGCGTAATTTTCGTTCAAACTTGACAAGTTTTTTATAATGAAACTTAATGCAGCGCTCATGTATCCGTCATCTGTTATCAGGGATGTCAGTTATCACTGGGAGAAGCGATTTTGCTACGGTGACTACGCGATAAGCGAGAACATACCTTATAAAATCCAATATGTTCTGCATACACAATCATAATTGCGTAGGCGTAATGAAAGTAACTCATGGTGGTCTAGTAGTTTGACCGGTGGAATATCAAACCGATGTCCGCAGGTTCGAATCCCGGCATGTACTAACGAAATTTGCGTACATTTACCAATTTAAATCGGTAACGCTATCGGCTGACGGTGAAGGAAAACGTTGTGAGGAAACCTGAACATTTTTTTTAAATATCATAGGACGTAAACGAACCTGTGGGTCACCTGGTGATCAGTGATCACCGCCGTCCATAGATACTTGCAACACCAGGGGAGTCGCAAGTGCGTTGTCAGCCTGTGTTTGGAGTAGGGGAGGGCGAAGGAGACGGGAGCGGGGCTTCCGGCGCTCTCACGAATGGAAACACCCACGTGAAGTAACAGTGCTTGCATTGTTGCGTTTCGTTCGGTCAGTGAGAGCGCCGGAAGCCCAACTTCCCTTACCTCCCCCCCTCACAAACACAGGCTGGTAACGCTCTTGCGACTCCCGTGATGTTGCAAGTGTCTATGGACGGTGGTGATCACTAAACATCAGGTGACCCACATGTTCGTTTGTCTCCTATGATAAAATAAAAGAAACTTTCCAGGGAGTTTTTGTGGCATCTCAGAATTCATTCTCCGTGGTATTATTTTCCATCCACCTTACTTGTGCACCATAACCGAACTATATTGCGTAAAATGCCACCGACGTTATAAATTTATAGAGAAATAACACAATATTATGAATAAAATATATAAGTCACTACATGACAGTCTAACATCGTGCCAAAAACACTACCTGAGTATTTGTGTTTAGTCGACAGTCTCTGGCTATTCACTGAAAAGTCTTTATTTAACTTGGTATCGCTTTTATATCTTTCCTGTAAAACCTTCAGGTTATAATTACCTTATGTCATTGTTACGGGCAGATGAGCTATCATATTTCTTTTTCTATATAAATGTTCTTTCTATGTACAAAAAGATGTAGCACGCGCACCGCCGAAGTGGCTTTCTGCTACTCTGGGGAACCCCGAAGGGTCTTCGAGAACCTTTAGAGTTTTCGTTCAGATCCAGCTAACAGTAAAGATACAATGCACGTACCTCGTGATCTCCTCTCTGTTGCAGCTGGCCGCTGAGCTTCCACAAATGTTGGATAACGATTCATGTTTTGATGATGATATTTGTTCAGCTGCTGCTTCTAACCAGACCGCTCGATCGTTCCATCATAGGAACATAGTTTCTTTCTTATATGATATTTTTATGAATAACGATCGATTTGTATTTGAATTTAATGTATGTAATTTGAATTTAACCGCCATTATTATTACCAATAAATGATATTGTACGGAACACTCGCAGAAAATATAGACTAAAATGTGTTATGTAAAATAGTAATATACATATGGTTAAACGGTGTCGCAATTACGGCGCGCATCGATTACTAGTTATAAGGATAACTGTATAAATATAAACCGGGATAAAATACGTTTGTCACGAGTTCCGATCAGGACGCGGTAGCGTACGCACGTGCGCTCCGTGTTTTTTTTCGTAACTTACACCGACCGACGTGTTTGAGTGACGTTTGTCACGAGTTCCGATCAGGACGCGGTAGCGTACGCACGTGCGCTCCGTGTTTTTTTTCGTAACTTACACCGACCGACGTGTTTGAGTGAGATTTTTTATTTTCGCTTACGCACCTACCTGCTATTTCCTTTGTTGTTTTTTTTCTGTGTTTTCGTGTGCTGTTCACAGGTCCGACGCGAGGCAGAGAAGCCGAGTAAGTTTTTTAATTTATTTTGCTTTCTTTTGCTTTGTTATTATTATTTTGTTTCTAGAACAAGGTGTCAATCGTTCGTTCGAGCGTCAATCCACGTCAATCGTATAGGCGGCCGCAAGGCCGGGCTTTGTTACTTTTCGGAGTGACAAAGAGTGCACTTTTCGGTGCGCCTATAAACCGCACTTTTCAGTGCATGAAATCGTGCTTTTCAGCACGCGTCGAGTCTCCGTAAGGCGTTCAAGAAAGAAGTGTTAGGGCTTCCCCCTAGGCATTGTAGGTCCCCTGTGAGGCATTGCACATCGCCCACAGCTCCCTTTGATCCGGACTCGGGATAGTCCGTTAAATTCAGTAAGGCGCGCCCCCCTGCCCCTCTGGCAGGGAGGTTTCACATGTCTTCCCCCGCCCCACTCCCCTCCTCAGGCCCCGGTATGGCCACTGAACAAGAGATCAGTCTCTTAGAGACTGAGCTCATTAGCCTCCACGGCTTCATAGCCGCTATCTGTCCTCGTCTCGTAGAAGACTACGATGCGTACGCTGCAAAGCGTCGCACCGAGCTCCCTCATTCCTCGAAGCCCGCTCCCTCGATCTACGCCAAGATCGAAGCCTCAAACAACTTCACAATCCCGGACGATCGCGATAGCGATGACACCGACTCCGACTCCGACCCCGGCTCCGACATGGAGCAAGACCCTCCTGCTCAGCAGGATCCCCCTGCCGAGCAAGCCCCTCAGGCTGAGCAAGCCCCTGCTGCAGACGATGGCTTCACCACCGTCACGCACCGCAAACCGCGCAAGAACAAGAAGCGCCCGAAATCACCTTCCGATCCGGAGGACAAATCGCCCTCTAAAAAGATCGCAAACGTCAAATGGCGCGAAAGTGCCAAAGGCGACACCAGCGCCCTCTAGACCCAACTCGCCCGCGGCTGCGGGTTCCGCAGTTTCGGGCAAGAAGCCCCGCCCACCGCCCCCCGTTACGATCCAAGACAAAGCGTCTTGGGTTGAGATTTCTAGCCTGCTGGAAACGGCAGGTATCCCTTACACCTCCGCCGTGAATACCGCTGTAGGTATTCAGGTGAAGGTAGCCACGTCCACCGCCCATCGCAACCTCACTCGTTTCCTTCGGGACAACCAGTGGGGCTATTTCACGCACTCTCTCGAAGAGGAGCGTAAACTACGGGTTGTGATCCGTAGAGTCCCCTCAGAACTCCCGACTGACGACATCTCAGACGACCTCAAGGAACAGAAGATTCCTGTTCGCGAGGTTCATCGTATGCGCTCTCCGCGCACCCGAGAACCATATGATATGGTTCTCGTTGTCCTCGATCGCACCCTTCAAGGGAAAGCGATTTTTAATCTTACGTCCCTCTGCGGCCTCTCCGGCGTCATAGTCGAGCCGCCGCGCAAAACGTCTGTGCCCTCGCAGTGTCACAACTGCCAGGTGTACGGACACTCCGCACGAAACTGTCGCCTGAAACCCAGGTGCGTTAAGTGCCTCGGCGACCACTCCACTAGGGAGTGTCCTCGCACGAAAGACGCCTCCGACCCTCCGAGTTGTGTTCTGTGCCGCGGCGTGGGCCATACCGCGAATTATCGCGGATGTCCCCGCGCCCCGCGCACAAAGCGCCCTCGATACCCCAGGCAGGCGTCGCCGTCTAAGACGGCCGCTGCCCCCGCCCGTCCTCGACCTCCGCCTCTCATGTCTCGAGAGGCCTTCCCGAACCTGCCGAGCACGTCTTGTGCACCGCCAGCGTCCGTACCCGCGACTAGTGCGCCCCCCCGCCCCTACCGGGCCCCTCAGGCCCCGTGGGCTCCTAAACCCGCGTCCCAGCACACTCCCAAACCTCCGGCGGCTAATCCTTCACAGGATGACCCCGCATACTCCTTTTCCCTATCGAGTATTGACTACGCAGGTCAACTACTCATTTTCCACGAGATCTCGGAGATCTCGGCGTACGAAGAGTGCTCTCGTAATCCGCTACTCCCCTGTGAGGCATTGCACATCGCCCACAGCTCCCTTTGATCCGGACTCGGGATAGTCCGTTAAATTCAGTAAGGCGCGCCCCCCTGCCCCTCTGGCAGGGAGGTTTCACATGTCCTCTCCCGCCCCACTCCCCTCCTCAGGCCCCGGTATGGCCGCTGAACAAGAGGTCAGTCTCTTAGAGACTGAGCTCATTAGCCTCCGCGGCTTCATAGCCGCTCGTGCGGAGCCCTCTTGATATTATTTTCGCGATACAGTGACTCACCTACATCACTTGAACACACATATGAGATTATCTCTCTAACACACGTGCACATACATACACATTGTTGGAGGGTTTACTTTTTTTCCCTCAATCGAACTGAATCGAATAGTTTAGTTCGTTTCAAATCCGATATACACGTATTCATTGGTGAATCATGCAATTTTCATTGCATAATTCACAAATGCATATATGTATGAATAGCTTAGCATAGTTTAGCTAGGACAGACGCGTCTTTTTCGGTAACAGCCCAAGCCGAGGTGTGCGTGCACCCTTGTGTATGTTACCCAAAACAAAAATCGGCTGAGTGCCTTAAGCGCTCGCCTTAGTAGTCCGGTGAAGCTGTAAAGACCTTGCCAGGTCAATAGCATAGTCAGTTCGAAAAAAAAAAAAAAAAAAAAAAAAAAAAAAAAAAAAAAAAAAAAAAAAAAAAACATTGTAAAAAATAATACAGTCTATTGAATCTTTGAAAGTTCTCCTGCTGTTTTCTTCGTTAGAACCTGGACGTCGCGTCGGCGTGATATCTAACAGTCATCGTAATTACCGGAACGGAGTCGACGAAACCAGAATCGCGAATGTTTGGCTGTTACAGTATCAGGAACATAATAAACATTATTCACATTTTCAGTCGTCTGGCTTGCATTATCGTCTTTATGGAGGAAAAACTGTAAAAGGTATTTTCTCGTTGCTAGTGTACACATTTGACGCGCGTTCAAACATAACTGAGTCAATTAATCACAGAACTGACTGCTTCGATCAACAATAATCGGGTCGGCGCGAAATATACGTCTCGCTAAATAACAGCTCACTTGAAACGTGAGCTTTTATTTTGTTTAGTATATTTGAAACACAGCCAATATAAGCACGTTTCACAATGCCGCAGTGTATTCAGATGCAAAAATAATACCCGACAAAACAATTTAACGGTCGGAGTATCTTAATTTCGCTAAATACATGTTGAATAAGTCATATTTTAAGCTTTAAACTAACAAATAATATCAAATTTTGAACAAAATTACCGATTTTAAACCTGTGGTACAAATGTTTGGCCAAGGCTCGCCAACCACGCACGAACACGCTTAATAACTGAAAAAAGCACTTTATTCTTTGCGTGTTAAGGTTGAATTCACATTAAATGTTGTTTATGTTGTCTTTTAATTGTAAGTGAAGGGAGTAATTTATTGCTTTGCTCGTATTATCGTAAGTATTAGATAATATTTTGAACATTTGTGACTTTATTACTAGGTGTCATACTCGTAATTAGGTTGAGCTTAAAACTGTTTTAAAACTTTTTTTCACCCTTTCTTAGTAAACAAATAGCTACATAAGTATATATTTACGCGGTCCGTAGTTAGCTTCGATTTTTTTTTTCTCGAACTGACTACGCTCTTGACCTAGCAAGGTCTTAACAGCTTCACCGGACTACTAAGGCGAGCGCTTAAGGCACTCAGCCGATTTTATTTGGGCAACCAGCTCAAGGGTGCACGGCACACCTCGGCTTGGCTGTTGCCTGTTTCATGCAATTCGCGACCTATCTGAGCTAACCTAAGCTAACGATTTTGTTCGTGACCCTTTATCTAGTTATTATTAATCGAAGACTGACTGTAAATTGTTTTTAGTACGAAATCTCATCTTTCTAACGCCATCTAGTGGAGGAACCCGATCGGACTTATGCAATGCGAGATACAGATAACTAAAGCCATCTATTGGGAAAATAATGGATTTCTTTTAACTACACCTAATATTATAAATACGAATATGTTTGTATGTTCGCGTTGACTATTCATCCGATTTATATGAAATTTTGTATACACGTTGTCACGGATATAGGGTAGCTTTCATATAGAAAAAATGTAATGTTCCCGAGCAATTTTTTTATATATTGGCTACTGACATATAAAAACCCAAGACACAGTCTCGAATAAGAGTAGTCTAAACCGGCCGCAATAACTCCTTAATATACATACGTGGTTATAGTTACGCGATTAACTTATGTATTTGCAAATTCAACCTTAACTGAATGATTTAAAGTTGTTTTTACAAGGATGCAAGCGACGCGAGACTATTTGAAATGACTGATAATGAATTTAATCCAAAATTATGCACTCATTTTCGTATGCCGCCTGTGAGACGTTAAGTATGCATCTTGGGTTTTTCTATATCGATGATATTGGCTAAAAAAACTTTTAAATTACCACAGAGACATAATATACCTATAACCCAATATGGGAATGGTTCTTGAGCATTGCGATACAGGAGAAAGGTTTACAAAACGAGGCTAATTAAAGTGCTGTATCGAATGAGCTTAATTTATTACTTGCACGGGAATAAAACCTACTGACACTGACAAATCGTATCGAATTTACTTGTCTCGTGCGTCGACGTACAAATTACAAAATAATTTATAAAATACCGCTAAACTTATATAATGTATAAGCTGTGCTGTAGAGGCCTCCAAAAAGGCTAATAGCGTAGTCAGTTCGAGAAAAAAAAAAGTGTCCATCCAACATACAGAGACATTTCTAAAAATGATTGAAATGTTTTTTATTACTTACTAGCGAGCCCGGCAGACGTCGTCCTGCCCTGTATATAAAAAAAATCATTGACAAATTATATACTGAAACCTTCCTCATAAATCACTTTATCCACTTGTGAAAACCGCATGAAAATCCGTTCAGTAGTTTTTGAGTTTATCGCGAACAGACAGACAGATAGACGCGGTGGTGGACTTTGTTTTATACTATGTAATAATGATTCCAAGACACCTGCAAGATTTTTTTACAAACGTTACTATTATAGATATAATATTATTATAGATATACAAACTAGTTTCTGCTCGTGGCTTTACTCGCTTTGAATTTTGACCTATAACTCTCGAGCGGTTTTTTTTTCTGGATGTAAGGTACCCTATGTCCTATTTACCCTATCGCACAAGCTTTACAAGCATAAAAATTCATAGTCTTATTTGTAATATTAGTAAGGATGGATTTCGATATATTACAAGATGTGTATATCTTGTATACATTCGTCGATAGCGAATGAGTATCTGTCAACAATGCCTATTGCTTATAGGTGAGATGACATCACTCATGAGCATCTAGTAATCTAAAGTGAAAATGTTGTATAACAGGGAATCGTTTTAAATAAAAAGATATATCCTAACGTCACGCGTTGTCCTAGGCGATCACCCGTCACTACTGACCGCGCCCGACATTGCTTAACTTCGGTGATCAGACGAGAACTCGTCTTTTCAACGTTCTATCCGACACAATGTTTATCCCCACCACTTTTCGTCACACGAAAACGGTGCCGATCAGAATTACAAAGCGAGGGCCCCTAAAAAGTGACACTTCTAAAAAAATGTTTATCTTTACAACCCTTGTGTATACCGTCTCAAATAAATATACAAATTAACACTGAATTCGTAACTTAACCCTCAAACCGTTCCCCTTTTTCGTAAGACTGCAAACTGTGATTGGGACAAATTGTACCCCAACAATGGTGACACGAATCAGAAAATTTATATTGATATTTACGTATTCTTAACAAAGATTTTCTTCAATTGTAACAGTTAAATGTGGATTTATTGTTAACTAGTGGACGCCCGTGACTTGGTTTGCGTCTGAATCTTTATAAATAGTGACACAATACGTTATTTTCGCGATACGAGATTTCTTTCAAGCGACAAATCGGACCAGTAGTTCCTGAGATTAGCGCATTCAACCAAATAAACAAACAAGCAAACTCTTCAGCCTTATATATTAGTATCGACAATGCTTACCATGTATTGAGTTAAAACGATTGACAAGATAAAAAATCATGTTTTAAACTCATCTCAGAGATTCGTCAAATTCTCGTCGAAATTTTGCTACATTAGATCCCTGTTATCGAAAGATAACACTTGAATGGAAGCCGTGTGAAAATTATCACTCGGTTTCCACTGGGGCTCCGCAGGCCCCCGCAGCGTGTAGGGTGACTCGCTTTACTGGAGAGACTCTCCAAGGATTGTCTCCGTCTGATTGCGTCCATCATTGTTCTTGAAATTTGCATAATTTTAAACGTGACATTTGTTTTTCGAATCCCTGCTTTGTGTTACGAATAATGATTAACTGCCTTCTTATTTGTTTATTTTGTTTTAAGCCTTTAAGTTTGGAATCTTATAAATAAAGCTTTTGTGACTTGCAGTTTTACTTTCGTTTAATTTTCCCTGCACTCGGTCTCCGACATTATGCATTGTAGACTCTGACCTATAATTTACTTAATCGCTCAGCTTCTAAGGGTCATAAAATGTAAAAAAATATATTAATATTACTGGTAGTTTCAGATATTAATTATGTATCTTGGCAGATTGTTTTCGAAGCGTAGGTTTTTTTGAATGACTGCGCTATGCCTGATGGTAAGCACAGTACAATCCAAAAACAATGGCGACAACCGAGTGACTCGCTATCCATCGCCAGTCGCCGCTATCATACCGGCCTGCGAAAAGCTGGATATGCACAGGCTAGAACGGCTAGAACAGGCAGGACAGAAACGCGATCCGCAGAAGCGAATCACTATGACGGGCTTTTTCACCATATACATGGTGGTTGCGACCCAGTCGAGCTGTATAACCCTACCACCCTTTCGCCATTGCCTCGTTCGTTATTGAGCAGGGTGCACCACGTGCAGGTGAGGGTGGCTTGGGTGTCTTGGGTGTCAAGTCTTATGATGTTATTCGACACCCCTTATAAGAGTATAATACCTTTTTTTTTTAACACGGGTTCCCATCCTAGCCGGGCAGCTGAGGGTGGGGTATGTCCGACTTGCATGGACTAAAACCCCATGGTGCCTTCAATCACCCATAGGCTGGGGAGTAGGAGCTGCCGAACTGGCACTACGTCTACTCCCAGGAGTATAATACCTGAGCTCAATGTTTCTGGCTCATTCCTCATTGGTTTATAAAACTCCTTGTTATCTGACCTTGTTTCCAAATCTGCTTGATATTTATATAAAATTAATTAATTAAAACCCTTGTTAATTTTGTATCTGTATTACCATATGTAACCGTAGGAGATAGAGTCGTAATCTATACTTCTATACCAATATTATAAAGAGGGAAAGTTTGTGAGTTTGTGACGTTGTAGGGGGTAATCTCAGGAAATACTGGCTATATATCATCACGCTAAAACCAATAAGAGCGGAGTAGCAATGAAGAATGTTTCAAATTTTGATTTTTTTTTTCTTTGAGAGTTTCCGTTGCGTGTTAACGTTAGTCCAAAGTAATTATTCCACACGGAGGAAGTCGCGGGCAGAGGCTAGTTCTTCAATAAAAGTCAAACGAAGTCACGAGCAGTCATTTGTAATATGTACATATATTTGCTATTGCAACTATAATAAACAACAATGGCTTAGTTGATAGCGTATTCGGCCACCGCATCCATGGACGTAGGTTAGAATCCTAGTCCTCTATAGTAGGACGAAGCCTGGCGTTCACTCGGGTTTCTCAGGAAGACAGCAGGTTTGATCCCTGGCCACCCCTACCACGTGGCGGACGGTACACCGTGGGGCTTTAGTCCGTGCGAGTCGGACATAACACACTCTCTTCTCCGAGAGGGTAGCGTGTCCGTAAAGGATTTCCCCATGTTAATAAAAAAAAAGGTTCCTATCCTAGCACCTGAGATGGAGCTTTAAGTGAGGGCAAACGTCGTGGTAATACAATAGCATTTTCAAAGTCCTAAAGAAGTTTTCATAGGTGGTACAGCTACGCTCAAGCTATTACAAGTTTTAGAATGAATGGATCGGCTCGCCGGCGGTAGTACCACTCTCTCACAGAAAACCGACGTTAAGTTCGGTCAGTGAGAGTGCCGGATACCTATCTCCCCTCTCCCTGCCTCCGCACTCCTCTCCCCCCCCCCCCCCCAGGCTAGCAACGCTCTTGAGACTGGTGTTGCTAATGTCTATGGACGGCAGTAAATCACTCAACAGCAGGTGAACCGACTGTTCGTTTGCATCCTATTAAATAAAATAAAAATGATCAAACGCATATATATTTTCGATGTAAACACTCCTACTAGTATCATTCAATTAACAAACATAAACGTTGGCATTCACAGGGGTTAGTGTGTGAAAGTTGGCACTCGTGGGGCGTGTTTATTTATGCAATGGGCCTGTAATGCCCGCCGGCGGCAACAGTAGGGTTAACTTAAGTGCTTTAAAATTGATTTGTGTTTTCTTTGGAGAGTTTCAAATTAGTTATGGACGTGTCTTATTGCTCGTGATCAATATTTCGTAGAGTATGAGAAATCTAAATATGAACAAAATTATGAAGGTATGTCGTTGCGCATGATATATGAACACGTTGAATAGATTTCGATAAAAAACCAACCACCATGTATGTGGCGAAAAAGCCCGTAATAGTGATACGCTTCTGTGGGTCGCGTTTCAGGATCAGCTTGTGCATATCCAGGTTTTTGCAGGCCGGCATGACAGTGGCGACCGGCGATGAATAGTGTGTCACAAAATATATTTTTAAAATGTCTCTTCTTCTTCCTAGCGTTATCCCGGCCTGGTGCCAGGGTCCGCTTTCCTACTTAGCTTTCTCCACTTTGCCCGGTCTTCGGCATCCTTTTGTGTGAGGTTATTCGCCTTTATGTCCGCCTTCACCACGTCCAGCCATACAGTGAATTTGAGACATCTATTTCCGACATAGTTAGGGGGCCTGCGACTTATGTGGCCGTACCAGCGGAGACGACTCTCCTGCAGCTTGTCTGCGATGTCACGGACTCCAAGACTACGACGGATGTGTTCGTTTCGAATGCGATCTAACCGCGTAACGCCACACATCCATCGTAGCATTTTCATCTCAGTGACGTGTAGCTGCTGGACACGTCTACCGAGGACCGGCCACGTTTCGCTACCATACAACAAGACCGGTCGGATGATGCACTTGTACACCAAGCCTTTTAATTTCACCGGTATTCTTTTGATCTTTTGATCGTATAGAACGCCGGTGACCTCTCGCCATTTCGCCCAGGCGGCGCCTATTCGAGATTGGACGTCGTGATCTATTGACCGATATCACAGACCCTAGGTACTTGAAGCTGCTGGTCTTAGCGACGCTTTCGTTGCCAATTTTTAAGTGTTCTGGGTCCGTGTAACTACATGCCATGTATTCGGTCTTCGCAACGTTGAGTATTAGACCACCGTTCTCCAGCGCCTCATTCCACCGGTTTACCTTGTCCTCCAGTCTCTGCTTATTCTCGTCCGTCAGCGCAATGTCGTCGGCGTACATCATGTTAAATGTCATGTTAAAATGTCTAATAAATCGAAATTATCTATAAGTTATATACTACACATTCAGTAGTAGGTTTAATGTCACCAATATCCTTTTCGTAACAGTCTATACATGTCAGTGACATATAAAAACTCAAAACGCAGTCTCGAATAAAAGTAGCGCTCAAAACCGCACGCAAAAATTCCCCAATGTACATACGTGGTTATAGTTATGCGATAAACTTATGATTTTGCAAATAGAATCTTACCTGAATGATTTAAAGATGTTTTTACAAGGACGCAAGCGACGCGAGACTGTTTGAAATGACTGCATAATCCAAAATTATGCACTCATTTTTGTGTGCCGTCTGTGAGACGTTAAGTGTGCATCTTGGTTTTTTTTTTGTATCAATCATACATGTAAATAGAATTGAAGTGTCTGTAATTTATCCGTGCTAATTAGTAAAATGGCTGAACAGATTTTAATGAAACGTTTACTATTATATAGACAACTATTCAAACAACTAGGTAGACTACATTTTACGCTTTACCATAGGGGCAAGCAGTAATATTAAAATTGAGAACAGATAACTGAAATCAGAACCAAATAACACACGTCGTTTCTATGAAACAATAAAACCATTTTCATGGACGGAGTCGGAGCTAGTAGCTAGTGTTGTATGAAAACAAACATAAGGTACCATTTTCATTTGCATAAAGAACAAAGCAATGGTCTCTTTGAAAGTCTTCGATTGTAGAAAACTTTCTCTTTATATGATTATTTTATGGCTATATTGTATTCTTCTGAGTGAAATCAAGGTACTAATGGTACATAATTTTATAAACTAGTGGGCGACCAGTGGTCGACATTCGACCATAGTTCATTGATTTTTTTAAGTTTGAATTTATTAGGGTTAATATCATTGTTTAATGTAGAATGAAAAAAGGTAATTGGAACGTAAGAGTAAAATAATACATACAGTCGAGCATGCAACCTCCTTCACAACCTTTTTTGAAGTCCTTTATTGACAGATGTCAAATGTTTTTTTTTATTTACATGTGTGTATATGTTATGTAAAATTGAAGCATTAGTGTGAGTAATGCATATTATAATTAATTTAATGTTCTTCTAATGCATTTTATATAAAATAAATAGGTTTCTGCACTTCTCCTCCATATAAACTTTAACTATGCCAAATTTCACGTTCATCCGTTCGCCAAATTCCGTTAAAAAGGGATACAAAGGTTAGGCTTCACGTATTAATATATATGATAATCGTTCCGGTATATCTGTGCCTATCTCGTAGCGCCGTGAAGGGCCGCTCCGTTCCCCAACCCTGTGGCTGTTGGAGCACTCGCCAAAAAACACAAACAAACACTAAAACAGTTGCCGGTGAAGTGTTGACTTTTCAATTAGCAGTCCGTGAGGGAAACAGCCGCTGGATAGAGGGTCTTCCGAGTTACACTAACTATTGCACTCGGGTCTGTATCGATATATTTTTGAGGAGAATTTTTTTTTAGCCGCTTTAAGCGATTTAAAAAAAAATGGTTTGGGGTAAATCTTTTGGGTACGCATCACCGATGACCTCGACATGCTCGAGACGTATTACACTTACGCCAGACGTCATATCGAGTATATCTGGAGCATATGCATGTTTGAATTTTTGGATAGGTAAATTTTGTGATTACGAGTAAATTGTCTCCAATGACATCGACTGCGCAATGACGCTTGCACAAGACTAGCGGCGCGTAGTATATCGTCCTGCGTACATGTTATATCATATTGTTATTTTGTATCAAACTTGTGCAGCACATGACTTGTTTCATTAATTAATATATACTGTATAAAAATGTATATAATTATTGCTCCGAGTGCCAATAGATGTGAAAACTAACCTAATGTTAATAATTACAATTTATAAATTATGAAATTTAAACAATTCAAACTATCGTTAATTTCAAAATTCGGAAAAGAACACAGTTATTCTATTGTTTTGAGTTTTCACTTCTGTCGGCAGTCCTTATTACTGCCTCGAATTTTTTTTAAATATAACATGCATTTACTATATCGACGGAAGAAAACAGAATCGTCGTAACTTGCAAATCTCAACGTTACACCAGAGCCAAAAAACTATTTCAAAACTTCATTTTTTTTTAATGTGTAATACTTAAAAAAAGTAAAAAACCAAGGTCGTATTGATGAAAAATTTAATCGTAGGAATACGAGAATCAGACCATTCAAAGCGGTATTTTTTTAATGAAGAATATGGTAAACAGTGATTTAGCTCAAAATCCAAGTTACGACATTTCCGCATTCTCCCGTCGATATGGCTATAAAATACTAAGTTTTAATTTTTTTTAACATCCTCAATGCGGCCAGCCGTGATAAAGATACCACCTAACTGTTAAAAGTATAAAGTCATCACTTATCGATGTACCAGAACGGGACGCACGTGCTCAGCACGCGACCTCACTTATCTATTTGCACAGGACTGTACACTCCTCTACCCGTCTATACCAAAGTGCGTCAGAATGATATCGAGGTAATCGAAAGCAGTTTAATTACCTTTATTTCCATTTATCAAGTAAACACTTCCTTACGCACGCTTGACTTTGGGAGTAAGCTGGTGACGGGAGCGTTACGAAAAGTGTGATCGGGCGAGGCGAACGAAAGTTGAGTGGGAGGTATAAATTAGTAAAAATAGAAAGATAGAGTGTTACGTTCCGTATATTATTGTAGGGGCAAAAGAGAGAGGTGCGAGCATACATTTTCTTTGTCTCTTATATTTATGTATCTCAGTCAACAGTCGTTTGCGAGTTTGCTAGCGTTACGCGAACGGTGATTTATTGATTATTTCGTAATTCTATTACGTTCTTGAACAATTTTGTAAATTAATATTTCGTTCAACATATTACACTAGCCTCTGCCCGCGCCTTCGTCCCCGTAGAATAGTTATTTTAAGCTAACGCTAACACACAGCGGAAGCTCTCAAAAGGGAAAAAATCCCGATTTTGAAACATTCTTCAATGATGCTCTACTCCTATTGGTCTTAGCGTGATGATACATAGCTTATAACATTCCTCGATAAACGAGCTATATAACACTGAAAGATTTTTTTTTAATCGGAACAGCAGTTCCGGAAATTATTCCTACAACGTCATAACCTCTTTGTAATATTAGTATAGGTTACTTGGTATGCACGTCATTCGGAACGACGTCATAGAGAGCTACCAGCGATCTATCCTGGAATAGGTTAAACTAAAGTGATACCTCCTCTTTATAATAATATAAAAAAAAATTCTTAAAAAGACCCCAATTTATAAATGAAACAAAATACATATATATATATACATACATATAGATGGAGTGAAAGAAGTTTCACTTCAGCCGTATGCTCTAAAAAAGCACACACGTTTTATTTCTTCATAATTTTTACTTCATTCGTTGAGGAGTACGAACTGATTTTGAAATACGAAACACCGAAGTTATACACAGTTCACCATATATGTGATAGGTGACAGTTTCATCTGATGTTAAATGACGACGTGATCTTAAATGGTATACACGTTAAATCTATAGGAGATCTATTTGTTGTAGGTGGTAGAGCCACGCTGAAGTTATTACCGGCTTCAGCATTAATGGGTCGGCTCGCCCGGGTACTACCACCCTCTCATAGAAAACCGACGTGAAGTAACAGTGCTTGCATTGTTGCGTTTCGTACAGTCAGTGAGAGTGCCGAAAGCCCACCTTCCGTCCCCTCTTCCCTCCCACATTTCCCCCTTCCCGCAAGCACAACGCTTCATCAGTACATCAGGTGACCCGCCTGTTTGTTTGCATCGAATGATATTAAAATAAGGAGACCGACTTTCAAGCGCAATTACTGGAACATGCTTGGTGACAGATTTACAACTTGACTGGTAGCTGGCGGACTTAATAAAAACCCTTCCACAATGCTGTGGTTTCATCACTATAGTTTCCTTCACCAAAAAGCTCTCAATTGCAAGAATTCGAACCAACGTCATCGCTATCTGATTCTTATTTTCCTTCTTTTATTGGTTCCATTACAAATATATACAAACAAGTATACATAGGGTGACAATACCCCTTACACACCCCATACCGCCTCAAATAGCCCATAATTTATTAGATAAATTTCAATTTCCCGGGAACACGGTTACTGCACCCTAAACTCTGGCAACATTATCGTTGTAATAAAATAACTCGTTACATATTGTCCTTGCATAGATCTTATAGTTGCGAAATAAGGACGATTTTCGGTTACCACGTTCCCATAGCAGTAATCTGTCACGAGTTGTCCCATCACACCCCAGCGAGTGGGGTTGTTACGGGAGTATTTATGTGTTAACATGATTTATGAGCTGGCAACCCCCGATTCGGTGGGTCTCGCTCGCTTCTGGCGTACTTATAAATTATTTATTATTCGGTAGGTAATGTGATACGTTTACTTGAGTAATTTCTATATTAGCACGCTTCGATGATGGTAGCGTGCGTGGAGTACAATCCGAATGACGTCCAACGAAAATTGGAAGTTCATGTCAGACCGGTTTGTACCATCGTCATCACCCTGTGAGAGACCCACTGCAGGGCCATAGGCCTCTTCCCGAAGGTAGGTATGGGCGATTTCAAACTCTGAGAAATCCACAGTTCTATATTTTTCCCACATACAGTAGTACTACAAGAACATTTCTCAGGATCAGGTTTCCTTGCGATGTTTTTCTTCACCATCAGTCGATAATGTTACCAATTTAAATTAGTAAATGTACGCGTATTCCGAAAAATTCGTTGGTACATGCCGGGGTTCGAACCAGCGGACATCGAAATGATGTTACACCGGTCAAACCACTAGATCACGACTCCAACCGGTTTGTATACTTCTCGATTATCGTATACTAATTCATCACCCGCGACTACGTGTGCGTCGTACATTACCCTCAACAATATTATTTATCCACGGCAAGAAAACCAACAAAAGCTATTAACAAATTGAGATGTACACAGTGTACTCATCGCCCTGATTTTTTTTTTATGTCATAGGTGGCAAACGAACATGTGGGTCACCTGCTGTTAAGTGATCACCACCGTTCATGGACACTAACAACACCAGGGGAGTCGCAAGTGCGTTGCCATCCTGTGGGGGGAAGGGTTAGGGGAGGTAGAGGGAGAGGAGCAGGGAGGGGAGGTGGGTCTCCGACGCTCTCACTGACCGAGCGAAACGCAACAACGCAAGAACTGTTACTTTACGTCGGTTTTCTATGAGAGGGTGGTAGTACCCCGAGCGAGCCGACCCATTCATGCTGAAACCAGTTATAGTTTCAGCGTGGCTCTACCACCATGAAAAAATGTTGATTTATCTATTTCTTTTCCATTTTATTAGACTTAATTTGGACTATTATAGCCGTAGATAAAATCTAGCCATTTAGTATTCGGTAACCAGTCCTCTTTATTGAAGACTAGTCTCTGCCCGCGGCTTTGTCCGAACAGTTACTTTAGGCTAACGCTAACACGCAGCGGAAGTTCTCAAGAGGTTCAATCAACGAAAACGGTTCTTACGAACGCTGCCTTAATAATGAGGTATATATGATTGAGTTCTAGAGAAAAGTTGTAGCTTGATAATGCCTATGACCGCCCAACGAAGTGGGCACGGGTCGGCTAGTGATATTGTGAAGAGGTAAAGTTTGTGACGTTGTAGGGTGTAATCTCAGGAACTACTGGTCCGGTTTGAAAAATTCTTCCAGTGTTATATAGCTCATTTATCGAGGAAGGCTATAGGCTATATATCATCACGCTAAGACTAATAGGACCGAAGCACCGATGAAGAATGTTTCAAAATCGTTTTTTTTTTTCTTTTTGAGAGCTTCTGCTGCGTTACTATTCTAGTAACTGTTTGCCCTTAAACTTATGTTCTCTAATTACAATGGATCTAAAAACGAATTAATTGTACTTTGTTTTAATAAGTTGCATGGTTTTCCAATTTTCTCTGGATTCTGTTTTAATTACATGCGACCCTCAGACGAAAGTAAGTCTCTATTAGAAATTCCACTGTAAGAATTTTGTCTATGATCCCATTGGACAGCATGTCTAGATAGCTCATTCATAATCTTCTTACCCTTATCCCACCTAACCAGGGTCGGCATAACATGTTTTCCTTTTCCACTCTCGCCTATCAGATGTCATCTCAGTCATCACACCTTTTACACACATATAATTTTTCATACAATCCATCCATACCTTTTTCGGTCTTCCTCTACTCTTATAACCATCGACCGTCATACTCAAAGCTTTTCTAGTTACATGGTCTTCATCTCTTCATGACATATATAGCTCTAGATAGATTATTGTCGTCGTATTATTCTTGTTAATTTTTATATCACAAGGAATTGGTACAAAATGGCGAACGATTTTTATTATCTATAAAATCATAAATCCTTCTAATTGGAATTCACGTCAGCTGATAATACTGAATCAATTTGAAACATCAAAGCATATAACGTGAGAAAATCCGTAGATACTCACTAGTTTCTTAATGAATAATAATGATGAATAAAAATGCTTTGAAATGTATTTATAAACTTTAAAAGTTTTATTTTACCTTTTAATCACACGATGAGATAAAAAGTATACTCAACCGCGATGTTAAACGTAGGATAACGAGAAATAGCTATATTATCTGTTCAATCTAAACCACACCTTTCAAAATTATCGATACAATGTAACGAGATCTTTACACGAATCCGCCATTAGCAGTCATAGACAAGCGCGACCGTAAACAAGAAAGTAGTAGCTGTATCGAGAATCGGTCGTGGGAGATAAAAATCGAAATTCGAAAAAAGCGCGCCATGTCACGAGGATTAGCGCTCCCCTATTGTGGACAATGACAATTGAAACATATCCGTCCTTGTTTACCTTATATAACCGACCGCCGCGAGAGCGGGACGGATACGGTTCTATTTATTTTCGCTTTTCAATAGATAATGTGACAGTTTTCGTATGAAATGTTTGTTTGGAATAGGGTTTGAATGGGGAACGTTTTCGGGCTAGTTTGAAATGTTTTTTTTTTATTCGAACGATTGTTTCGACGACGGCGTACAGTTTGTGTGTTTGAAATTATTATTTTTTTAATGTATTCTCGTTGAAATAATATTCAACAATCTCATATTAAATGGCTTGACATTTTTTCGGTATAAAATTGTTTTATGTGATACACTTCGTTGGACGGTAAACACTTATAAAAAAACTACTTTTTGTGACTATAAATGTTAGACATATGCTGTCGTTGTCTGTTTTGTAGGCATTATCAAGCTCTATAACTTTTCTCTAGAACTCAATCATATATCTCATCGTTAACGCAGCTTTATTAAAAAACGTTTTCGTTCGACCGATTTTTTTTCTCCAACTTTGCAAATCCGACTTCCACTAAAAAGTCTTTTCATTTTTCTCGTTAACATATAGCCTATGACACTCACAAATAACGTGGCTTTATATTGGTAAAAGAATTTTCAAAATCGGTTTAGTAGTTCCTGAGATTACCCCCTATAACGTCACAAACTCATAAACTTTACCTCTTTATAATATTAGTATAGATTATATCAGATTTAAAAATTAATCAATGCTGTACTCGGAATTATTTTATTCGTCCATAATTCGAGCCTTTAATCAAAAAAGAAGTAACTAAAAAAAACAATTTGCGTTTAATTTTCGATCATGTTTATACGATCGACTTACATTTAACTTAAAAATATATAAAAGGCTTTAAGTATAAGTACTGTAATTATATTGCTATCTGGTCATTGTTGAAAATTGTAACAGAAATACATTTAAATAAGCATTTAAAAAGCTCGTAGTTAATCCAGTTTTTCATAAAAATAATTTTAATACAGACGAAGTAATAGCATAACGCATTACAATAATCAACATAAAACTGAATTAAGTCGTAGTTTTGTAGGTGGTAGAGCCACGCTGAAGCTATTACTGGTTTCAGCATGAATGAGTCGGCTCGCTCGGGGTAGTACCATCCGACACACAGAAACACCGACGTGAAGTAACAGTGCTTGCATTGTTGCGTTCCGTTTGGTCGGTGAGACCACCGGAGGACCACCACCCTCCCCCACTTCCCTCAAAGCCTCTCCTCCCAAACAGAGTCTGGCAACGCAATGGCGACTCTCCTGGTGTTGCTAGTGTCTATGGACGGCGGTGATCACTCAACATTAGGTGACCCTGTTTGTTTGCCTCCTATGATATAAAAAATAGACTTATGTTTGAAATTCAGTACAACAGTACACAATAAATAATTTATTTCATTTAATATTTTTGTAACACATTTTTCTACACTTTTTCTGAATATGAACGTTAATTAGGTCAAATTTCAGTCTTCCGTACGCCTAATATCTTCAGAAAGGCATTCAAAGTTTTTTGTCCATATAATATAATTTAGGTGTTAAAAAGTTAAAAACTCAAAGAGCCAGTGTGTGTAGTAAATCTTTTTTTTTTCACATTTCCTGATATCCATAACGTAACGTCCCATCGCGTACGACCGTAGCGTAACAGTCTGATGTAACCACGCGTTTGAAAAAAACTCCTGTGGTAATTTGGACAAGATGAATGACTTTAACTTAAGATGTGTAATTTGTAAAGGGATTACACGCGCCGGTACACGCGGACAGAGGGCATGCTCTCGTTTGTCTGTTTGTTTGTTTTTCAAGTGTGAGTTATATTGTTGCTTTTTTTGTTTTTAAAAGAAAGATTGCTCAGTTTATGATGGACGTTAAAATTGTTGTTCGAGATACTGAACTAAAATAGTGTATAATATCGTAAGTGGTTTTGGATATGACATAAGGAAATATATGCATATAACTGGAGGTACAGGAATTTTCAGGGTATTCATAGGAGCTACAGGTATAGAGGTAACTTAAAATATGTAAAAGTTAATGCAGATAAATCACGAAGTAATAACTTAGCTGATCTTGTCACCGAACTCAACTAGTGCCTGAAACTAGTATGTGAAATAGGTGACGTTTTTGTGTTCAGTGTAATAAAAGCACAGAATCGCGTGATCTCTTGAAATGAAATTACATGAAGAAGTCCCCATTTTCCTCTCTCCTAGCCTTCAAAACGACTAGCAAAACATGACAAACCCGATATACTAGCAATGAGTACCCACTATCCACTTTTAGTAGGTGGTAGAGCCACGCTGAAGCTATTACTGGTGTCAGCATGAATGGGTCGGCTCGCCCGGGGTACTACCACCCGACATACAGAAACACCGACGTGAAGTAACAACGCTTGCATTGTTCCGTTTCGTTCGGTCAGTGTGAGTGCCGGAACTTTGAGAATTTTTATCTCAGCCGTACTGTGAAGATGTGGAATCGCCTCCCAGTCAGCGTGTTTCCTTCCTCTTATTATTCATGAGACTTTTTTTTATGTCGTAGGATGCAAGCGAACAGGTTGGTCACCTGATGTTAAGTGATCATCACCGTCCATAGACACTAACAACACCAGTGACAAGTGCGTTGTCAGCCTGTGTTTCGGGGGAAGGGGAGGGAGAGGGGAGTTGAGGTGTGCCTCCGGCGCTGTCACTGACGGAATGAAACGCAGCAATGCAAGCACTGTTACTTCACGTCGGTGTTTCTGTGGATCAGGTGGTACTACTCCGGACGAGCCGACCCATTCATGCTGAAACTTGTAATAGCTTCAGTGTGGCTCTACCACCTATACGATTTACTTTACGTACCTATAAGCTTAGATAATTGATATTATAGTTAATTTTAAAAACGTTATATGTTTTATATATAACAAGTACCTGGACGGTTCTTTAAAAAACATTTTTAAAATAAAGTGAACTGTTAGGTTTGCATCACAAAATAATCATGTTATATTTAAAAAAAATTAAAAAGTTATATCTCTTTTGGTCTCACTCGCCTTCGAACTGGGGTTAGACGGATTTTCAAAGCAGCCGATTTCCATTTGAGCTCTTTTTGTTTTGACAGCGGTGGTGAATTTTACCTTTATATTCTAGCTGCATTTTTTATTGCCTGAAAAATCAGATAAAAAAAGTTTTCTATGAACGAAATCTAGCTAGATCGATTTATCGTCCCCGAAACCACCTACATACTAAGATTCACAGAAATCGCTGCCGCCGTTTCCGAGATCCTGAACCATCATCATCTTATCCTTATCCCACCTAAGTAGGGTCGGCACAACATGTTTTCCTTTTCCACGCTCGCCTATCTCAGTCAACACACCTTTTACACACATATCATTTTTCACACAATCCATCCTTCCTTTTTTCGGTCTTCCTCTACTCTTATATCCATCGACCGTCATACTCAAAGCTTTTCTAGTTACATGGTCTTCACCTCTCCTCATGACATGCCCATACCAGACTAACCTATTACTCCTCAACTTCTCTGTTACTGGTGCTATTTTCAAACTTCCTCTGATATATCCATTCCTAATCTTATCCATTCTAGTTACACCACACATCCACCTTAACATTCGCATCTCTGCCACATGTAGTTTTCTCTCATCCGTCTCTCTCTTCGCCCAGCACTCAGATACGTACTTCTGAGATCCTGAATATATAACAATATTATAAACAATACTAAATATACAAGAATTGCTCATTTAAAGGTATATATATTATTTAATTTCTTTTTAGAATAAGATTTCTCTTAGAGCTTGCAAAATAACGTCTGTTTAAGGAAGATATTTATCAATAATCACTTTAAAAACATGCATAAATCTATTAAGAACTTGACAAAACACTCCACGTGTACTCTACGTTAGTATGTCAACATCCTGAAGATGTTGTTACCTTTTGAATGGTCGATGATAGACTGCGTGTCTCGGTTTAGAACAGGGGCTTTTGTTCGACCATAGACAGACGAGAGTGAACATAGACGACCCTTTTATTTTCGATTTTGGAATGTCTTTGTCTATGTTTACACGGATTTAAGTACGGATGTAACAGGACAGCGGTGGAGAGTGATAATTTATTACTAAGACTAACGTTCATCTATGGTTTTACATGTGAAGTCTTTGGGAGAAGAATATTATGTTAAATGTAAATAAGACTACATATTCACAAAGTTCAGTTTATGTGTACTTTTATTACTATCTCATACGCGGGGAAAAATATCACGAGATAATGTTCACGGACGAATAATAAGGTGATAGGTTGTATGCCCGTATTCCGAGTATCATGTACATGATTAACCGAGGTGTTTTTCTGTGAAAAAGGTGTGGAATCAATATTGCGTACCAAAATACTGTCATAACAGCCATAGTGGAATCACTTTCACAGACGATTTTCGAAAACTGTCACTGGATATTCCAGCAGGATTCTACGCTAGCTCATAAGGCACGAAGCTCACAAAACTCGCTGACCGTCCGTTAAATTTGATAGATTAATGGGTTTAAATGTAAATTATTACATACTAGCCGACCCGTGCCCACTTCGTTGGGCGGTAATAGGCATTATCAAGCTACAACTTTTTTCTAAAACTTAATCATATATCATATCATCATCGTATAATCGTATAATCATCGTTCGTAAGAAACGTTTTCGTTCGACCATTTTTTCTCCGACTCCCCAGATATTACCTTCTACAACCTCACAAACTTTACCTCTTTATAATATTAGTATAGATAATATAATTCATTAATAGCTTCTGCCCGTGACTTCGTACGCGTGGAATAGTTATTCTGGGCTAAGACGCAGGGAAGCTCTCAAAAGGAAAAATACCCCGATATTCAAACATTTTTCATTGTTGCTCCGCTCCTAGTGGTCTTACCGTGATAATATCTAGCCTATGACAATCACAAATAACGTGGCTTTATATTGCTAAAAGAATTTTCAAAATCAGTTCAGTAGTTCCTGAGATTACCCTTTACAACGTCACAAACTCACAAATTTTACCTCTTTATAATATTATTAGTATAGATATTTTTAGGAACACGTGCGATCACGATACATAATACGCAGTAAAAAGGAAGTGACAAAAGAGAACAAAACTGACAGTAATGACAGTAGTGACATATGACATTATTCGAGACCCAATTTGCATTATGTTTACAGAGCAAGCTACAAACAATCATTATTGAAGACCTATTTTATTAATACATTCCTTTGCTTATATTTTATGGTAGTGCGTTTACAAAGATAGCTAGCTCTAATAAAATTGACTTCATTAGACATGAAGACTGGCCCCCTTCTGGTCCAGATTTAAATCCACGGGATTACGAGATATGGCAACGTTAGTAGGAGAAAGTCTGCGCTAAATCTCAGCAGAATTTGAAGTCTCTAAGCGTATCTCTGGTTAATACAACGGCTGAAATAGATATGAATGTGGTGAGTGCTGCGATCGACTCGTGTCGAAGACTAGTATAAATAGAAGTATTTGTAATGTCAAAACAGCTTTTTACTAAATCCATATGAAAGTATAATACGATACTAATATTCAGAAACCGATTTTAAAAATTTTCGGTCTATCTATTTGTTCCCGATAATGCCCGAAAGAATTAAACAGATTTTGACGGAAGTTTCACTGGCAGATAACAAATGTGTGTATAAGAAATAAGTCAGATAACTTTTAATTTAGAAGAAAGTTGCTTACAAACAGATATAATAAACTAAAGAAACAGTGTTTTTTTTATGTCATAGATGGCAAACGAACTGGTGGGTCACCTGGTGTTAAGTGATCACCACCGTCCAAGGACACTATAACAACACCAGAGGAGTCGCAAGTGCGTTGTCACCCTTCAAGGGGAGGGGTTAAGGGAGGGAGACAGAGAGGAGAGGGGAGGGGAGGTGGGCCTCCGACGCTCTCACTGACCAAACGAAACGCAACAATGCAAGCACTATTACTTCACGTCGGTTTTCTATGAGAGGGTGGTACTACCCCGGATGAGCCGACTTACATTGCCCTGTATTCTTTTTACTAAATTTCACATGGACGAAGTCACGAGTAACAGCTAGTTATTATACTATAAAAACAGTCAACTAATCCAGTTAAAGCATGCAACATAAAAAAAAAAACATTTCTCTCTGAACAAAGCCGCCGGCAACAGCTAGTATACATAAAAAAATGAGTATAAAATCTTTATACTATACTTTATGGGAGGACATTATTTTCACGAGCGTTCCAAAGGCTTAACTTTTAAAATGGAATAAGTGACAAATCTGTAAGAATTAATGATTGATAGAAAACGGTAAATAACATTAAAATGTAAAGTTTATCTCTGTCAATATCCGTAATACAGAAGCTTGAACTTATTAGCATAATGTGATGAGACGAAAAATTAATACAATCGGCCGCACGTATACCGTGTTGTGTACGAGAGAGAGCTTGTTCGGAATAGTGCGGGGAATGGTTTATTCAAAAATTTATCGACACTTAGAGCCTGTCCAGATGAGACGTTTTACGCGAGAATCGACTCGCGCGTAGACACACTATAGAGCAGCATATATCGCGTCCAGATGGTGTGTCGCGTTTCCTAACTCGCGCGTAAAACGCGTGCAATGAGCGAGACTCTCGCCGCACGCCTCGAGATACTCAGGCCCCATTACTACGTCCAGTACTACGCGCGAGTCTGTGGCGAGTCCACATAGTTGTCAGTCGTCTATCCGTACGACGTATCCCAGCGTATGCTACGTTTACTAGGGTAGAAACGCGCGTAAAACGTGGTATCTGGACGCAATAAATTTTGAATCGCTTCATCTGAACAGGCTCTTACCTACTAATTTTTTTTGGAACGCAGTTCCTTAATGCGGTTTGCGGTAGGAGTTCACTGGTATAAATAATCACGTAAGCAAAAAGCGTTGCGAAAATATGCTATTTTCTCTCGTATATGAGTGTGTGTATGCGCGCTGGTATCGAAATTTTTGAAGTGAAAATTCTTACGAGAAAGCTTTGAAATTCTGATCGACAATTTTTTTGTGTGACCAATAGTAGTGAAGGTCAACAATGTGTCGAGTTGAGTGTTTGAAAGGCACCGATTGTCTTCCGATCACTGAAATTAAGCTACGTCGAGTCAGTATTGGATGGGTGACCACCTGAGAAAACCACGTGACGTTGACTGTTAGTCATATTGTGTTAATTAAAATATGTAATACAGAAGTACCACTTCTATCGTGTGTCTTTGCGAGACGCCCTCTTTTTTTATAAGAATAACGAGTAATTCATTTACTTCCTCTCTTGTGCGCACCACACCGCTTGCCTCTCTTCTCCACGGCAATTAACACACATATCTAAACGCGTTGTGTGTTCAAAAATAATAGATTGTTGAAACTTTAATAACATGTTACACTAATCACGTATAGGGTCGATGCAGTCAGGATTGCCAATAAACACTTCGTTGATACTGTCACTATTCATTTGCCCAGAGCTTCGCCTTACAATAACTTCCACATAGGAGTGCGTCCAGATCAGCGACATCTAGCCTTTCATGGCCGAACTATGAAGTCAATGAATATTTATGTATCTTTAATATGTTGGCGCTAGCGTCGATGTATATTTATAATATGGTGGCGCCAACATCAATGTTCCGGTCGTGTTGTAGTCTCGTCTCCCGAATGTGATGCAGCGGCACCGGAGGTGGGCGGTAACAAACATTCAATTAAATGAAGATATCGTAATATTTTGAAAAGGTAAAGAAGGAATTATTATCATTCGCCTTCCTCTAACATCTATTGGAACTCCGGATAATAATCTATGTTTTTTATACAATTCATTAATTTATCAAACATATAACGAGTTGCACAATATCAATATTAGATGTACACAGGCCCGTAAAAACGAGGCAATGGCGAAAGCGGGGTGGTAGGGTTTTACAGCCTGACTGCGTCGCAACCACCATGTATATGGCGAAAAAGCCCGTCATAGTGATTCGCTTCTGCGGGTCGCGTTTCGGGATCAGCCTGTGCATATCCAGCTTTACGCAGGCCGGCATGACAGCGGCGACCGGCGATGGATAGTGTGTCGCTCGGTGGTCGCCATTGTTTTGAAGCCAGTGCTTACCATCAGGCATAGTGCAGTCATTTTGCCGTGCTACAATGAAAAAAAATGTTTTTAGTTTAAAAATATGTACCAAATAAGGACCAATTTTATATGAATGAATGAATTATGAAGTAAAACAAACAAATTGATCGAATTCTATCTTTTAGTTTTTGAGTAATGCACACACAATAGACAAACTTAAATTATATAAATCATAAGTTGAAAATTATTTTCTAAACATCGATAAACACTATCCCATCACTATAAAATCGAAGTTATGAATATTATAGTGTGGAGACGATATTTTATTACTTTTTATGAATATATCGAGCTATAAACAGTAAGTGATTTGTTTTGTTGCTCAAAGTTAGACCACATAAGACGTCGACCTAAGCTTTTTTTGGAACGGTTTAAAAATATACTACGTTTAATGATTCTCATGGTTATTTCTAATTCTTTGGTATATAGGTTCTTTTTCACGAGTACCGGGTGTAACTTAGGTGTATAGCATTATTTTTTTATTTTTGTTAAGTGACAATTTTTTTTTTAAGTCCCCCTTTCTGTCAGACATGATCCGAGACGTTTTTTGCTTTGTATTTTATTCTTTCCTTTTTGGTGCTCTTTTATTTTTATTGTATTCTTGTCTTTATTTGTCTTTACTGTATGTGCGTTCTTTTACGCGTTTTAAAACTTTTTTTATTACATATAACCTCTTACATTTAATTTATTACATTTCATTTTGGTTACCTATTTACATGAATACTAGTGGGCGTCCAGTGGTCGACATTCGACCATAGTTCATTGATTTAATCATAGTTGTATGTTATAATATCATTGTTGAATGTAGAATGAAAAAGGGTAATTGGAACGTAAGAGTAAAATAATACATACAATCGAGCATAGCAACCTCATTCATAACCTTTTTTGAAGTTCTTTATTGACAGATGTCAAAATGTCTTTTTTATTTACATGTGTGTATATGTTGTGTAAAATTGAAGCAGTAGTGTGAGTAGTGTATATTTTAATTAATTTAATGTACTTCTAATGCATTTTATATAAAATAAATATCTTTCTGCACTTCTCTTCCATATAAACTTTAACTATGCCCAAGTTTCACGTTCATCCGTTCGCCCAATTTCGTTGAAAAGGGGTACAAAGATTAGGCTTCACGTATTAATATATATGATTCTTTTTCTAGTTGACCTATTATTCTATTTAATTTTATTAATTTCTTATATCTATATAACGATTTCATTGTATTTTAATTTTTTTACTATTTACCATTTTTTATATTTCATTATTCTTATTTACACATTCTATTATAATTATTACTATTTACATTTAACCTTTATTCTATTTTTTAAAATTCTAGTTACTGTTTTGACTACTTTATTGACCTAACAAGGTATTAACAGCTTCACCGGACTACGGGTGTATAGTTTTCTGGGATAGTCCTATAGTAGTCCTATATATAGGACTACCTTCTAGCCCCGTCGTCACCCGCGTGGAATAGTTATTTTGGGCTAATGATAACTCGCATCGGAAGCTCTCAAAAGGAAAAAAAGGCCCGATTTTGAAACATTCTTTATTGATGCTCCGCTCCTATTGGTCTTAGCATCATGATATGGAACCTATAGCTTACTGCGTACCTCGAGAAATGAATTATCTAACACTGAAAGACTTTTTCAAATCGGACCAGTAGTACCTGAGGTTAGCGCGTTCAACCAAATAAACAAACAACCCCTCCAGGTTTTTATAGTATAGACTTGCTGTGCCCGCGACTCCGTCAGCGTAGAACCTAATGTAAAAGAACAGTGATTAATAAAATCTTCTGAATGTATTAAGTCCATATACTTATCTACTTTTCTCACGTACTTACGCCGCGTCGTCATTAAAATTACAATAACTTTTGATAGAGTGGACCGATTTTAATGAAACAATCATTCCCTAGGATATGATTTACGATTTTCTTTAGGGTTTATATCTTTAGGGTTCGTTCCTATATATATTACAGTAAGGTTATTCAATATCCGTTCAAGAGTTTTAGTGTAAAAGAATTAAAAAAAAACATCCATTAATCAACATGATGTTTATTGGCTGGATTCAGTTCGGTCTTCTGTATTACACCAGTCTGTTATAAATAACTGTAGAAGCCAGTGAGCATTTAGCATCAAAGAATCTACATACCTTTTTTCCACTCTGTAAAGAAAAAAAATGGAATATTTAAGAATGTAAACTTGCAAAATCGTCGACACGGTTTCTGAGCACGTTGTTACCACGGAAACATTATCGCTTGTTATAATTTTTTTAGAGTTACCTACACTAACAGCATAAAACTTTAGATATTTGACCGATACGAAATACAGTCAGGATGCTGTACAGGTTAGCCAATGTTACTATCAATAGGAGCTAAATTGCGATTATATGTGTGTAGTATATATTATATATGCCTTCCAATAAGGGTGGCATGGTCGCTTTGTGACCAAACCCTTAAAAAAAACGAGTTACTGAGGTACACATGCTTGGTACACATGTGTATCTCATTAATTCCTATATGTATGAATTGGTAGCTTAGTTTAGCTTAGCTTGGTTATATTCGCGATGTTGCATAACGTAGGCAACAGCCCAAGCCGAGGTGTGTCGTACACCCTTGAGCTGGTTGCTAAATAAAATCGGCTGAGTGCCTTAAGCCCTCGCCTTAGTAGACCGATGAAGCTGTAAAGGCTTGTCAGGCCAATAGATCAAAAAAATTAAGATATTGTTTTTTGTTTGTTTGGGTGTGCTAATCTTTGGAAGTATCAGGCAGATATGATTTTATATCATAGCCTATTAATAGAGGAAGTTTGTGGAATAGTCGGTATCCCGCTGCGACCTTTTGGAATTGAACAATTACCGTGCAAAGTTTAGGTCTGTATGTTCGCGAATTATGCGAGGTGGCCGTTACGCGTGATGGATCACACCACGCACAAACACAGTATATTAATAAATAATAGTTTAAAAAAAATAAAAAAACACGCTTTCATATGTGACAAACTTTGTCACTTTTTACAAAAATATACATTTATTTCTAATTTACACTATTCTTAATCCAAATTTATTAAGTTTTATTATCTGTTTTTTATTTGGATTTTTTATGAAAGCGTGTTTTTTTAGTTTTTTTAAACTATTATTTATTTTTTAGTGAAATTTTTTTTTCGGATTATTGCATTGTCGTCGACCTTTGACAGGTGTTCAAAGTTTGAATTAAATTTGATCGTTCAGAGTAGGACAAAAGCTGAAGCTAATAAAAGCGTGATAAAAAAACGAGAGAAACCGCGAGACATAAGTATGTTTTATAATATTTTCCATTGAGTTACACAGCAGGTAGCGATTTTAAGATTCATAAGTATCCCCTGAGAGAGTTAATTTTATAAATTTGATATGTATCCATAGTTTGTCCGGTGTAACCGCGCGTGCAATAACGAGTTTCTATTCAATTAACATAATTTAATATTGTTATTAAAACTGCGAACATCGTGGCATTAATTGCATATTTAAATACACCAATGGGCTACGATTAAATGTTTTACGTTTTATTATATTTCCCGTTTATTCCACACCATTTCGAATTATGTGCCACGAAGGAGATTAATCGTTGTTGCGAGTTTTTTGGGGTTTTTGGGGTAATTACGTCAGTAATATTAACTTGCATGTTGTTTTGGCTCATAAAGAAACTTAGGGGAGATAATTCCTTAATATTCTACTTACATAATACTTAAAAGGCACTCATTATTTTACAGAATTGATGTATTTAAAACTGAAATCGCAATTACTTATCTAGAAGTACATAGTTTACATACTGCATACACACCATAGTTTTGTTAGATTTCCCTAATTTTATAGGATTTTTTTTTTTTATTGATGATAAACTGACCCGCATGTTCGTTTGTCACCAATAGTATTATATAGGTGGTAGAGCCACGCTGAAGCTATTACTGGTTTCAGCATGAATGGGTCGGCTCGCCCGGGGTAGTACCACCCTCCCATAGAAAACCGACGTGAAGTAACAGTGCTTACGTTGTTACGTTTAGTTCGGTCAGTGAGAGTGCCGGAAGACCACCTCCCCCAAGCACCACCCCCTAAACACAGCCTGGCAACGCAGTTGCGACTCCCGTGTTGTTGTTAGTGTCTATGGTCGGCGGTGATCACTTAACATCAGGTGTCCACCTGCTCGTTTGCCTCCTATGACATAAAAAAAAGTATAAATAAATCCTTTACTACATAACAGGCATTTTTGGGCGGGATACTTGTGACAGTAGCTTTTAAACTTCTTTTGTTTCGAAACTCTATGAAACGAAAAAGCGTAAATAAAAGAGACATACATACACATCTATAGGATTTCACGTACGAGAAAATGAGATAGAATACATTAAACAGTGTTTCTATGTTCGCGATCTCCTCTCACTCATGTACATCTGCACAGGGAATCACAAATGCCTTTCCAGGCCTTGAGAAAGGAGTAGGTTCGTTTCTTGAAAGATTGCAAATTATATCGGTGCGTTAGTTAATTCTATAATATATTTAATAGTGGGTGTTTCTCGCACAGGTGTGAATCCAAGGAAGCAGCGAAGAGAGCGGACTACATTCACAAGGGCCCAGCTCGACGTACTCGAAGCGTTGTTCGGAAAGACTCGATATCCGGACATCTTTATGAGGGAAGAAGTCGCACTTAAAATCAACCTGCCCGAGTCGAGAGTTCAGGTTTGTCAATTACCATTATAAAACTATACACTGAAACCAATATATACATACAATGAAAATACAGTTCCTTATTTTTTGGATTCGACCGTTTTCTATTATTTTAATGGTCCAACAAATCGGGCGGAATTCGTTTAATCAAATCAAATCAAAATATTTTATTACAGACAAAAAAGTCCATTGGTTAGTATACACACAACTTAGAAAATATTGTTAGTACTTACATATTTAATGCATACGGAATAATAATTTATTATAACACCACAGTGTGTAGGCGTATCCAATGTTCCAGTATGAGGCTGTCCCACCTGTCTGCTACAGTATTCAGGATACTGTTGGTGCTGGCACGTACCCTAGTGTATCATTGAGGCAGATCGCTTGCGCATAATGGCGTGAAAGCCATCAATTTTCGCCTCCGCGTTTAATGTCATTGGAATAAAAATAAAGCCGTCTGTTCATGGCCCCTTAGATGTTCTGTACCACGTAACCGGTATTCAACTGTTTTTTATATCAAAGGAGGCAAACGAACAATTGGGTTACCTGATGTTAAGTGATCACTACCGTCCATAGACACTAGCAACACTAGGGGAATCGCAAGTGCGTTGCCAGGGTGCCAGTGTGTATGAGGGAGGGGGAGGAGAAGGTAGGTCCGACGCTCTCACTGACCGAACGAAACGCAACAATGCAAGCACAGTTACTTCACGTCGGTGTTTCTGTGAGAGGGTGGTACTACTCCGGGCGAGCCGACCCATTCATACTGAAACTAGTAGTAGCTTCAGCTTTTATAGTTTATTAATAGATGAAACTGCACAAGCTCGTTACAAAATATTAATATAATATGTAACAGGCCGCTATGCTATGCGTTGCTAGTCTGACGTACCTAAGCCGCGGAACCGCAATACCGACCGTATTAACTGAAGGTAACTAAAATGTTATGACGCGAAATGATAAATTTATCTCCGACTGTAGTTCATTGATTTTTTAAAGTTGAATGTAGAACGAAAAATGGTAATTGGAACGTAAGAGTAAAATAATACATACAGTCGAACATAGCAACCTCCTTCACAACCTTTTTTGAAGTTCTTTATTGACAGATGTCAAAATGTCTTTTTTATTTACCAAAATGTCTTTTTTTTTATTTACATGTGTGTATATGTTGTGTGTGAAATTGAAGCAGTAGTGTGAGTAATGCATACTTTAATTAATTTAATGTACTTCTAATGCATTTTATGTAAAATAAATAGCTTTCTGCACTTCTCCTCGGTATAAACTTTAACTATGCCAAGTTTCACGTTCATCCGTTCGCGCATTTCTCTCAAAAAGGGATACATAGTTTGGGCTTCACGTATTAATATATATGATAATTGGGATCGCCTCTCAAGTGCATAGGTTAACTATAATAAAAGGAGACAAGTGCTTTTTTTTCGAACTACGCTATTGGTCTAGCAAGGCCTTGGTCAGACAACTAGCTCAAGGGTGCACGGCACACCTTGGCTTGAGTTGTTGCCTAGTTCATACAATTCGCGACCTAACTGAGCTAACTTAAGATAAGCTATATATTCATACATATATAGAAAACAAATGCTCTCATACGGGTTAGTCTGTTTATATAAATAAATACCAATAAATAAGTAATGTATAATTGAATTGTCACTGAAAGTTATATGTCATTTGACAGGCTCCTGCAAGCAAAGTTTTAAGATAATCCATATAAGTGAGGTTATGTGAATTATAAACTAATTTTGGTATTTTCGTATTAAATGCACGCGCTCGCCGACCGCTGCCGCGGACGGCTAACGTTATCTTTTTACGCAAGTCTAGCCTTACCTTACCAAACCGAGCAGAAGCTGTTTTCTTTTAACTTAAAAATAATCAAGTTGATAATATACAAAATGGTACTTACGTATTAACAGTAACGCAGTGCGCTCGACAACCGCTACCGCGGCCGGCTCGCGCTGCCTTAGTGTAACCGAACCAAAACGGGAAATTTGAGAAAAATAAATCCGTTAGGTTAGTTTCTTTTTTCGACTGCTTGCTTTTTATCTCGGTTTGCTTAGGTTAGGTTAGACGCGAAAAAAGACTTCTGGAGCGCGCCTTATTTGCTACGCGGATGACATCCTAGTCGTAGCCCGTGAGGGGGAAATAAAAGCTGCTGCGCCTGGCCACGGAGGCCGTCACCCTCGTGGTCGGGCGTATCAGAAGGCTAGACCTCGAGGTGGCCCTCGATAAAACCGAGGCCCTAATGTTCCATGAGCCTCGGTGAGGGCCGCCTTCGAGGGTCCACATTTATGTGGAGGGCGTCCGTATAAGGGTGGGGACCCAGATGAAGTATCTGGGCCTCACCCTGGACGGACGCTGGCGGTTCGAGCCCCTCTTTAAGGGGCTCGGACCGCGCGTAGTCAAGGCGGCAGCGGCGCTTGGACAACTCCTCCTCAATACGGGGGGCCGGGTGCTGCCTGCCGCTGCCTCTACACGGGGGTCGTTCGGTCCATGGCCTCCTACGGGGCGCCGTTGTGGGTCGACGCCCTCAGCGCTACCAATATCCGTGCGCTGCGAGCTGCGCAGCGTACCGTGGCGTTGAGGGTGATTCGAGGGTACCGAACAGTGTCCTCGGCGGCGGCCATGGTGTTGGGCGACTCCCTTCCCTGGGAACTGGAGGCAGAGGTGCTTGCCGCCGTATATGAGTATATGGCAGCTAAGAAACGAATTGAGAAGCCTCTAGCTCCCAGAGAAATAGAGGAAAGAAGGAGAAGTGTGAGGGAGGAGATGTTGGAGAGGTGGAGGCAGGACCTGGCGGACGCGCGTTACGGTCGATACACGATCGACGCCGTTCGCCCGGTCCTGTCGGAATGGTATCAGAGGAAGGGGGGCTCCCTGACGTTCCGTCTGGTGCAGGTTCTGACCGGGCACGGGTGCTTCGGTTGGTACCTGCACCGGATAGCACGCAGGGAGCCGACCGCCGTATGCCATCAGTGCGGCGTTGATCGTGGAGGAGGAGGAGGAGGCGTGGGAGGAGCAACGTCGCACTCTGGCTGCAGCGGTAGGGCAAGACCTCTTACTGCCGAACGTGGTTGCGGCCGTGCTCGGTAGTGATATTAACAGGAACGCAGTGGCCTCCTTCTGTGAGGAAGTCGTCTCGCAGAAGGAGGCGGCGGAGGGGGTCCGTGAGCAAGACCCTCAAAGTGGCAGTCTCCGCCAACAGAGGACGGGCAGGAGGAGGCGTCAGTTTGACCGCGTCCTCCCACTGTAACCGGACCAGGGAAGATGGGTCGGGGGGCCCATCTTCCCATTGCACAGGTTCGGCAGACGGAGGAGATGGCCGGTGTGTACACGGCTGTGTCCCAACAAGACGAGGGCCGGCGGCGGCGTTTTTGCTGCTGGGCCAACCGCTGGGGCGGCACGATGAAGTCTATAGAGATCTCGTGCCGCCCCAACTATAGCGGACGACGTACACCGTGGGGTTTTAGTCCGTGCGAGTTGGACATAACCCACCCTCTCCCCCGAGAGGGTGGTGTATCCATAAGGGATTTCCCCACAATAAAAAAAAAGACACGAAAAAAGACAACGCGAGTCGTTCGTGGCAGCGGCCGACGAGTGCTGTGCATTTAATACGAAATTACCCTAATTTTTAAGTGTGATTGGCATTTTTGATACTCATAAATGTATTTAATATATTTGTCAAATAAGAGGATTAAAAGAAACGTATAAACCATATATGTTTACGATATATAAAAATAACACTACAAAAACGATTTTTTATCAACGTAATTTTTTTTAATGGCACCTCTTGTATTATTCCACTTTTCAGCCAGTTTCACGTAATTACTTGAATAATCCATGCCAAATAAGTATTTGTTAAATTATCGGCCAGTTCACAAGAGTATAAACGAAATCTGGAACTGTCAGATACCAAGGACAGATTAAAAATACACTTTTGATTAAAAAAATAAACTATTAAATCGATTTGTAAACATGAATACTGGTAGGTGATGATTTTGAGATTCATTTTAAATTATATATAAATTCCACTCGATTCAATTCGAGTTTATGTGAATTAAAATCAGGTTCGACAATACCCGTCTCGTTTGTCTCCACTCTATGATCTACTTGAATTACCAAACTAAATTTCAAAATGATTATTATCTTTTATCGATCATAAGGACAAGTTGTAAAGGCTAATCTCTAATACGGCTCACACTGTTTTGATGACATTTGTATTTTTTTTTATATTATAGGAGGCAAACGGACATGTGTTTCATCTGATGTTAAGTGATCACCACCGTCCATAGACACTTGCAACACCAGGAGAATCGTATCGTGGTACCTTTCTAGGAACATTTAAGTTTAGTTCATTTTATACGTCCGGTATCTCAATAACTCCATTAGCAAGCTTATACAGTAAAAGAAGATCCAAGAACCCATGCCCGCGTAACCACAGATCACGCCGCCGTGGTCTGGGGGTAAATTTCGCACACCAGACTAGACCCCCTCGGCATCGGCTCAAGCCTAGGTCCGTTCCCTCGGCGTGGAGCCCTTGAGTATGCTGCTCGCACGATACAGTTTTTTTTCGAACTGACTACGCTATTGACCAAGCAAGGTCTTAACAGCTTCACCGGACTACTAAGGCGAGCGCTTAAGGCTCTCAGCCGATTTTATTTTGACAACTAGCTCAAGAGTGTACGGCACACCTCGGCTTTGGCTGTTGCCTGATACATGCAATTCGCGACCTATGTGAGCTAACTAAGCTAAGCTAACTATTCATACATATATGAGTTGTTGAAACATATATGTGTACCAAGCATACATACCTCAACGACTTTTATATATATTTCGTATCGGATAATATTCCAAACAATTTCAGTTTGATAAAGGAAAAAATAAAACCCTTCCACTTGCATGTGTAAGCGTGTATGCGTGCACGTGTGTGGAGGTGATATGTGTAATGTTGTCGCAGTGATGTAAGATTTTATGTCACTGTATCGCGCGAGCAGCGTGCTCAAGGGCTCCACGCCGAGAGAACGGACCTAGGCTTGAGCAGTTGCCGACGGGGGCCTAGTCTGGTGTGCGGGAGGGAAATTTATCCCTAGACCACGGCGGCGTGATCTGTGGTTACGCGGGCGTAGGCGTGAACACGCTCTGTTTGGAGAAACAGGCTGGTACTGATCGTTCACTGCCGTTGTTTAATATATTATTAAGCTAATAAACAACGCGGACGTAGCCACGGGTATTACTTAGTTTAGAGTAATATTTTCCCGAGAAAACTGCAAATCCATTCTACAACTCGGTTGAATATTTGGCGGGTTCTTAAAATATCATCTAATGGATTTAATATTTTACAAGCTAACCCGGCCACTCGTTGCTGTGCCTCAGTTATTATATAATATATTGATAAGAATTCATAATTGTTGTTGTAATTTAACACATAACCATCACTTAACGATTTAAATTATTTTCATAATATAAAAAACTACTTTTTGTGATTTAAATATAAAAGTTAGATATATGCTGTCGCTGCCTTTTTTGTAGGCATTAATTATCAAGCTCTACAACTTTTCTCTAGAACTCAATCATATATCTCTCATCGTTAAGGCAGCGTTCGCAAGAAACATTGTTTCTCCGACTTACTTTGCAAATCCGACTACCACAAAAAAGTCTTTTCACTTTTCGGGTTAATATATTATAGCCTATGATACTCACAAATAACGTGAATTTCTATTGGTATTCTATTTCTATAAGAATTTTCAAAATCGGTTTAATAGATCCAGATATTACCCCCTACAACCTCACAAACTTTACATCTTTATAATATTAGTATAGATTCATAATCTTGTGATATATGCTTTATATTTTGTAATATTTGTGGTGTTTTATTTAATATGGTTCGGTTCACAAGCATTCATGGGAAATAATACTACGGAGCCTGAATTGTGAGATGCCATAAAAACTCCATAGAAAGATCTGCCAAGGGCCCTTGTTAGACTATTGAAATTATTACAAGATACTTAAAGTTATTACCTACTCGACAATGGCAGAAATAACTCCTCGGTTCCGTATTCAAGGGATAAATGACGTTTCCGTGCATCATAGATTAGCTTGTTTCAGAATTCTTTCAACTACTCTTCCTCTTTTTTAACCGACTTCAAAAAACGGAGGAGGTTATCAATTCGTCTGTATTTTTTTTTTTTTTTTTTTTTTTTCCTCATAACTTTGGACTGGGTGAACCGATTTTGATTATTCTTTTTTTATTTGAAAGCTGGTACTTCCAGTGTGGTCCCATTTCAATTACCGACTTCCAGTACATCTCTAGGTAGCACACATATTCATATGTTTTATTT
>MU158761.1:577842-601522 GCA_015888305.1 Antheraea pernyi
AAAGTAAATTTTCAAAAAAAGTATTAACCGACTTCAATATCAATCAACAACCCATAAGACACTAAAAAGGGGAAAATAAATAGTTTATCAAATTAAATAAAACATATGAATATGTGTGCTTCCTAGAGATGTATTGAAGTCGGTGCCAACCAAACCGAAAATCATATCATTTACAGGTACAAAGTTTAAGTCCACTCTCGCGTCTCTGTAATACAAAAATTTTGGTTGGTACCGACTTCCAGTACATCTCTAGGTAGCACACATATTCATATGTTTTATTTAATTTGGTTAATTTGATAAACTATTTATTTTCCGCTTTTTAGTGCCTTATGGGTTTTTGATTGATATTGAAGTCGGTTAATACTTTTTTTTGAAAATTTACTTTAGCTTGTTTTGGCTCCGCAGAAGCACTTGCCAGTGTCAATGTTTTTTGTCAATGGAGATTACAACATATTTTACACAATAAATGTCGTATGAATAATTATAATGATCCAACAAGATGGCGGCTCTCTTGTTAGAACTTTCCGGAAGGGAGTTTTTGTGGCATCTCAGAATTCACGGTCCGTGGTATTATTTTCCATTCACTTCACTTATGCGTAATAACCGAACTGTATTACGTAAAACACCACCAATTTTACAAAATATAGGGTCAAATAACAAAAGATTATGAATAAAATATGAAATCCACTACATGCCTGACAAACAAAAATCCCGCCAAAACTCTCTTTAAAATTCTCAAAAAAAAAAACAACCATTTAAACTCCGAACACAATTGTAACGGTAAACAATTCGATAATTCCATTTTCGAATTTCAAAATTATAGACGTTCTAATACGATTTGGCGCGCTTAATGCTCTAACCGTGTCGCTGTAAATTGAACGTTAGAACGAATCAGGGCGCAGTCGAGCGGCAACCGTCGACGATGATGGATCTCTCTTTGATTTTATTAAGTTTTATATCTTAATGGCACTTCGGGGGTCCCGTTGAAGGATTAGACGTCATTAAAAAATTATCATATCTCGATATGTTCTACTTTTTAATTGATTCTCATTATTGACCACCGTCGTAGATTTATAACGTGTATGTGTGGTCTCAATAAACCTACGCAAAATGATCATGTTACGACCCAACATTGGGGATTAATACCCATATTTATTTATTTAGTATTCATAGTTTTTTTTCGTCTGCTATATTATCCAAATTGATATGCATGCAAACCTATCATACTAACACTCTTAATAACGAATTTCGAGAGACTGAGCATTTTTGTTCGGTTTAGTGTTCGTTATACGGAGATTCTTTTGTGCGTAAAGGTGCTGGTTCAAAGGGGGGTTTTGCGATATAAGGAATGAGGACTCACCGGTGTTGATTTTTCTGGTTTCACTTCACTCGCGGCGATATATATTCTGCACTATATATGATTCAGTGTCTATGCGCTTTTTACAAAATATTTTAGAATAGTAGTAATGAGTGATTACCAAATTCTTGCGTATGAAGAGATCGTTTTTTTTTTTGTTGCGTCCGCGGTTAGGTTCGTGGCGTAAGTGACAGAGTGATTGCAAGGAGGGAAGGCGGAAGGAATGGAACATAATACCACGGACCATGAATTCTGAGATGCCACAAAAACTCCCTGGAAAATTCTAACAAGAGAGCCACCATCTTGTTGGGACATTGAAACACGCCACTTATCATGTGAAATATATTGTAATCTCCATTGAAACAAAACATCGACACTGGCAAGTGCTTCTGCGGAGCCAAAACAAGAAGAAAAAGAACCTGTATTTATAGACTATACGTCGAAATTAGCTCAGATTAAGGTGCAAGATGTCTGTCTCAATGTCGGCACTGCAGGAGATATAGTCTGTGTATTATATGACCAACACGTGTTAACAGTTAAAAGAGTAGTTATTTTTATAAAAAAGAATATGATAAAGTCTTTTGCAGCAACCACGAATATTGGTGTTAAAGTTTTTCTTTTATATCCTAGGTGGCAAACTAACACCTGATTTTAAGTGATCACCATATACATATACACATATATAGGCACTTGCAACACCAAGGGAGGCGCAAGTACGTTGCCCGCCTGTTTGAGGGGAGGGGGAGTGGGGTAGGGCGCTCTCACTGATCGAACGAAACGCAACAATGCAAACACTGTTACTTCACGTCGGTTTTCTGTGATAGGGTGGTACTACCCCGGGCGAGTCGAATAGCTTCACCGTGGCTCTACCACCTAATAAAGCAAGTTAGGCAAGCAGTTACGCATGTATGTAGTAGTTGTGGATCACGTCGGAGTCACCAAATGTAGGAGCTTCGTGCTTACTACTATAAAAGTTTAGAGTGACACGGGCAGCGTTATAATAATATTCGGAGTGCGTAAAATAGACTATTTATAAGCATGTATCAGGCAACAGCCAAAGCCGAGGTGTGCCGCGCACCCTTTAGCTAGTTGTCAAAATAAAATCGGCTGAGTGCCTTAAGCGCTCGCCTTAGTAGTCCGGTGAAGCTGTTAAGATCTTGCTTGGTCAATAGCGTAGTCAGTTCGAAAAAAAAAAGCCTATTTACAACTTCATAATTATATATAACTAGAGGACCTGGCGGACGTTGTCCTGCCTTGATAATAAAAAAAATCCTAAAAGTCAACCGCAACGCCACCAACCGGGTCCAATTGTGAATCTAAATCATTCTCGGATCCACTAGAACACGCACACAAAGTTTTATTAAAATCGGTCCAGCCGTTTAGGAGGAGTTCAGTGAAATACACACGCACAGAAGAAATGTACATATAAAGATTTATAAGAAACGCAATCGTTCATTAGTTTGAACGACATTCTATTTACAATATAGACAAAGTTTCAGCCAGTCTGCCAAAGAGGATGACATACTCTGTAGCTGCAAGTCTATAATTGACTATTTTATAAACGAGTTTATTCACCTGCTTGTCTTCTGCTAGCTAGGTAAGGATTGAATCGATAGTAGGTACAATCTATATAAAATCACTGCTTTTAATAACACATTCACGACAGGAGGCCGAAAAGACATCAAAAGTGCTCACTACTATGCTATCAAAAATAATGTCCCATACGGTGCAAAGAAGAGCTTAAGGAATATTATAAATACGGTTGAATGGAACATATAGAAGTGTACAATATTAATGAGAATATAGAGTAATAATGCTTCGTCCTTTTTACTTACTCTATTAGTGTTATGTCGTGATAATATAGCATATAGTAAAGAATGTTGTGAAGAAGTTGGATATTTGATATTTCTCTCTCACAGTGCATCAACAAGTCATATAACCTTACCAAAGCGTAGAAGTGAACAGGTCTATTTTTACTAAAGATAAAACCCATTGAATTAATAATAATAATATTAATAAAGCCAATTTATTTCCGATCTATACATGCTTTTTAAGATAAATTACGTTTATATAATAGCAAAAATATTGTAAATTATATAATTTTATAAAAGTTCTTGAACATTGTTATTGATGTCCATACCAACGATTGGAACCTCTTCTCGGGTAAAGGCCTCCTCCAATTTTTTCCAGACCTCTTTGTTCTTAGCTTTTTTTAACCATTCTTTTCCTGCTATCGCTTGTATGTCCTCAATCCATCATTTTCTGGGACGCCCTCTTCTCCTTTTTCCTCTTGGTCCTTCCCATATAGAATTCCCATTGAATTAATAGTTCCAATTAATAATTATATGCTTTTTGAAGTTATACTTCTTTTAGGGAAAAATGATGAGAGCAAATTATTTCGATGCGCGCGCACACCGTCACGAAAAACCAACACCCTGAAGTTATTACGATGCGCGCGCACGCCGTCACGAAAATCCGACACCCTGAAGTTAGCTATAGTCAACTTTTTCTATTGTTAGTGTCGTTTTGTCTACAAACGTAGAATAAGGCGAAGGATAACTTCTAACGCGTGTACATAAGTAGTACACATACACTTTTTTTATACAATTTATTAATTCATCAAACATATGAAGGGGCCGCACAATCTCGATACAAAATGACAATATTAGATGTACACAGGACGCTATACTATACACTTCGCTGGTTTGACGCAAGCCGCGCAAGCGTAACACGCTCGGTCACGCCTACTAGCATGTCATAACGCGTAATCATAAGTTTACCTACTGCCAAAATAAATACCACTCAAGGCGCCTAAAGATGATTTCACTTCGAAAATATTTTTATGTTGTTTAATATTTTTGCAATACAGACGAAGACATCCACATAAGCTAGTTTATAATGAAGTTAGAAGTGGGAGGGGTAGCAACCCTATCGTGCATCAACACGATTATAATGATGGCCAATTTGACGTGGGACCCCTAAATATCAGATAGAATCATGGAATCCCTGCTAATTGGCATGTTGACCAGATTAAACTGTTTGATCTCGTTGGATGCACGGCTCATTAGTGATGTTTATCACTGGCATGTACATATCACACTAGTTTTTGTCAATGACTTCACTTTATCAAATAAATCTGGCATGGACTTAAACGATCTTATTAGAAAAACGAAAATGATCACGAGTTTAACTAAACAGTGCCTAAAATTTTAAACCTAATTTAACACATGCTTATAATGCTTTACTACAAAAGCGTGTCCAAGCGGTATATAACTAAACATCTGGTTTAAGTTTTTTTGTGCAAGCAACACTGAATAACATTCGTTCGATTCAATCTTATCATTCAAAAACGTTCCATTACACACAGATATTTTGCAAACAATACGAATATATGAGTAATATTTTTGTTCTAATTTTCATTACGAATATTTAGTATTTTTTTTATTTATATTGGTTATCATTATTATAACATTTTAGTAAAAAGAAAATGATGTAATTGTTAAAATAAGCAATTTATAAGATTAGTATATTACGTCAAAGTGCGTAAGGTGGAACAACAGTATAATGACAGATTAAATACTTTGTCAAATGTCAATAGTGTCATATAGTAGTAGTTATGATTTACTTGTGAATCTCTAATACCTACGAAATTTATATTATACTAGTTTTACCCGCAACACCACACGCATATTTTAAAAATATAAAAAAAATTGTGAGACCACCTACAATTATAGAAATACTCTTTAAGAAACAATCGTAAGTACGACACGCACGTCCCTTACAGTAAAATATAACGTATACATTAGATATATACATACTAAAAGTGTGGCAAATCAGGTTTATCATCAGCAACATATTTGGAATCTTAACCCACCATATCCCCGCAGTGCTCACTTACACTGTATAAGGAACTAATGAAAAATATAATATAGTATCAATAAGTAATACGTTTATGGTCTAATATCTTATTAGAAGGACCCCTTCTATCTTTAAAATTACTTTAATAATTATAATGTAGAATTGTAAATAATGAATGAGCTGACGTCTAGAAATATTGCATAAATATAAATCAAGATATAAAATTTTATATCTGTCTAAGCAGGTTTTAATATTTGACAATTTAAATAGTGCTCATTGAACCTGATACAATATTCATACATGATACTATGGTTACTAAGTTATGTAGACGAAAGCGCGGTAAATAAAACAAAATGGCCGCTAAAATGACCAAATAGCCGATATAATACAAATTACATACATAGATACTGAGATATATGAATTTATTTTATATTTATTCTTGGAGTCCATGACAATGCATATCTTACACACATGCTTACAGAGAACAACATATTTTTGCTAACTTTAATGCAGACGAAGCCAGTAATAGTTAGTCTAAAATAGAATAACCTAAATTACTTTATATAAGGTCAGCTATCTGCCAGTGAAAGTCCCGTGAAAATCGGTCCAACCATTTTGGATATAGCACTGCGGTCAAAGCCACGGTCAACAGCTATTCTAGATTAAAATAGACTGAATTACTTTTTATAATGTCCGCTTTCTGCCGATGAAAGTCCCGCAAAAATCGGTGGAACCGGTTTAGAGATAGCACTGCACGCGAAGCCACGGTTAATAGCTAGTCTATTAAAATAAACTAAATTGCTTTTAATATTATCCCCTATCTGCCAGTGAAACTCCCGTAAAAATCGGTAGAACCGCTTTGGAGATAGTACTGTAGGCAAAGCCAGGGATAACAGCTAGTCTAAATTAAAATAAACTAAATTGCTTTTTATAATGTCCGCTATCTACCAGTGAAAGTTCCGTAAAAATAGGTCGAACCTTTTGGAGATAGCACTGCGGGCAAAGCCACGATTAACAAGTAGTCTAAATTATAATAGACTATTTTTTAATGTTCTCTATCTGCCGGTGAAAGCCCGGAGAAAATTATAATATGTAACTCAATATTATAAATAATGGCAAATGGACCTCACATTCTTTGAACGGCAGAATTATACATAACAAATCTAGATTCTGAAATAAAATATTATTATAAATTTAAAATCAAAATTACGAGAAATCTTACTAATATTATAAATGCGAATTATGCGAACTACTAGATCGATTATCATGCAATTTTACATACAAGATGTCAGTGGTACAGAAAAGAACAGTATACATTTCACCCACAAAAGCGCTGCAAGGCACAAGCCGCAAGTAAAAACTAGTATTGTAATAAAAAGTCTTATAAATATTAGTCACTTTATATTCTTGTAATAGAATTGCTTTTGTTGACTTCCAAAAATCAAATTAAACGGATTCAAAAGTCACAATTTGTGAATTAAAAAAAATCGTAACTCTAAATGCGAAATATCTACACAAATAATTTAAATAAGAAAACTATTTTATTCCTCGCATCCATAGTCCATCCTACCTCGAAAAAGCACCGAACACATCTGTCGCGAATACATTCATTCTTTCATCCATTCATTCAATCGGTCGTTGTTCTTTTTACGAAAGTTATTAACTCATTATGCCCACGTACAATGGATTGCAAATAGTAGGGGTGTAGGGGTCTGATATAATCCGGTTGGGGTATGCGTACGTCACGATAACCATAGAGTACAGAGGATGTACTTGGAATTATTTTTGGTATTACGCTTTTGATGTATTTTACTTGAAGTCCTAAAGCCTTCATATAAATATGTAATGCAGTATTCGGACTATAAATCATTGAAGACTTCGTTATTCTGCTGTTCGCTATCCGTTGCCCGTTATTATTATCGATAACGATAATCGTGGACAGCTTTTATCGCAACATGCGAGAAAGCAAACACTACGCTAATCGAATAGGTTTAAATGCGTTTCAGACTCAACGAATATTAATTCAATTATTGCTTCATTGTTACAGATTAACGAAAAGCAGAATAATTGGCAACATTGTATGACAACGAATGTTATAAAATAACACTACAAAATCCATTATTCATTATTCTACTACCATCGACTACAAATACTTATTGCACTCTTTTAAGGAGGCGATCTCAAAAAAGGCCGATATTCCCGGTTTTCCAGTACGAATTAAATCAAAACTATTGAACTTTAGTAAACATAATGCTAAACTGTAGATACATTCAACAATGATATAGAGATGACAGTGTTTTTTTAATTAATAGGTTTCCATAAAAAAATGTCAATTAATAAAAAATGTATTATTCAATTAAATTATTTATGAAATTGTTAAAACTTTTTGATAAATACTTCGTTATCTGAAAAACAATTCCACTTTTTAATATATAGTGCTCTGCCCGCGACTTCGTTTCCGTGGAATAGTTACTTTGGGTTAACGCTAACACGCAGCGGAAGCTCTCAAGAGGAAAAAATATCCCGATTTTGAAACATTCTTCATTGGTGATCCACTCCTATGGGTATTAGGGTGATGGTATATAGCTTATAACCTTCCCCGATAAATGAGCTATATAACACTGAAAGAATTTTTCAAATCGGATCAGCCGTTCCTGAACTTACCCCCTACAACGTCACAAACTCACAAACTTTACCTCTTTATAATATTAGTATAGATTCCAAATGATCTTTTTGAGGAAACAACAAGTTTGGAAAAAAAACCATATTATATTCTGATTTTGGCGCTCCCTGAAATTGCCGCCCGGGACTAGTGCCCCGTATTGTCCCCGTAAATCTGGGACCGCTATGCACACTACCACTTTTCTTTTTCGAACTGACTACTCTATAGTGGAATGGAATAAAAATATTATCCATATAATGAATCATTAAAATATTTCGATACTTCTAAAGTAGAGAGAAAGTTTACCACAAAAACTCGAACACAATAAATCACTTATAAACTTAACGCAAACAGAACTGCAAGCGAGAAGCTGTGTAATTGATATGTACACATTACTAGTATTTGCCGGGGGGTCTGAGGGCGTTACCCGGTGATTTGTGTTAACGATCGCATGGGTACACGTGGTTGGGGATTTAGCTTTGATTTATTCACCTACTTACTAAGTCCTCAGCTGTCTAAGGAAAGAAACTAGATTAGAAACGTTCTAGAATTTGAATGTGTGACGAATTCGAACACCTTATCAATTGAATCTTGAGACGTTCTTGAGTTTTTGGTAGAAGAATATATCGCGGAGGAACATTTTCTCACAGCTCTGATTTAGGATTTGTTTGGTTTGGATAGAATGAAATTCCACAATTATTTTTTTAACGACTGCACTGTACTTTTATGCGCACAGTATGAGCATATATATAAGCACAGTACAATCCAAAAACAAAGGCGACCACCGAGAAGCACACTGTCCATCGCAATTCGCCGTCGTCATGCCGGCCTGCGTAAGTGTCTTTTCGTGCGCGCTTGAAGGAAAAGCCAAATCGTCTCTAAATATGAAATTTGATCGTAATCGTTAGAGCAGTTTCCGAGATACTGGAAATAAATTTATATAAATACAATTAATTGCGAAAACGCTGAAACTATAAGATAAACTGTATATTAAACATAATAAATTTGCCAACAGGTCTGGTTCAAAAACCGAAGAGCGAAATGCAGACAACAACTCCAACAGCAAACAAACACACAGATTTCGAGTAAATCCTCATCGAATTCAAAAACTTCATCATCGAATAACAATATAAAAGGCGCGACGACATCTTCTACAACTAAGATAACCTCGTCGAAGGCTTTGACGAGCTCCTCGGGTCATACGACCGGCCAGAACTCTATAAGCACCTCGTCTCCTAACCTCCCGATCACTCCGACCACGTCAGTCAGTCCTCCCATCAATGTTATATGCAAAAAGGAAGGAACTAATTACGACGCGTCCCCACACAACAAGAACAGCGTCAGCTCTCTCAGTCATTACGGGAACGATGCGAGAGTGAGTGGGAAGGACACATCAGACTCCACGATACACGGTTACGGCGTCACCCCGAAGCAGGAGTTGTACAGCAGCCCGAAAAGGCTCGACTATTCCAGTAAATTGGACTACTCGGAGAAATCCTTTGCCAGTAATCTGGTTAAGGACCAATACAGTTCTCGGCTGACGGGGAACTTGACCCCCCTCGGGTCGAACTCGTCCATAATGACGACCCCCTCTCCTCCGATCACTCCTCAGAGTATCAACGGCCCGGGGAATGTGTATCACCCGGACAATTATAACAGTTTCCACTGGCCTGGTAGTTCGGACTATATTAGGAGCTATTCAACGTCCCATCACCACCAGGGGTACGGGCAGAGCGCTTACAACTCGCCGTATTACCCAAGTCAGGTTAGTTGAAAATTTATTTACTTATTTTCACAATTCTTGGGACACTATCTTTTTGTATAACGGCTAAATCTATTTTGGTAAGACTTTTACTATTAGATAGAGGAAAGTTCATAGTATTTATTATTTGAAATGTATAATTCTTAACGTAATAATAGACCTTCGGATCCTGTTTCTATGACTAGGTATGTCTACGTTTTCACACGTTTTGTTGTTATCTGTCGCAACAAACATTTGAGTTATAAGATGGATATTATGGAAGTATTCTGAATACTTAGATATCCACACATACCAATATAGAATTTGACGCGGTGCAGAGCCATCAATTGACGAGTTATGTTAAAATGCATTGGCGTCTTTTTTGAATGAGTAAAATGTGTTTTTCCATCTCAAATATACATTTACAAATGTGTATCCTAATCTTGGTTATTCCTATTGGTAACGCTATCGGCTGACGGTGAAGGAAAACATCGTGAGGAAACTTGAACCTGTGAAATGTTCTTGTAGTACTACTGTATGTGGGAAAACACAACTGTGGATTACTCAGAGTTTGAAATCACCAATACGTCGTGGGCTGGCATGGTGATTACGCCCATACCTTCTTTCCGGAAGAGGCTTATGGCCCTGCAGTGGGTCTCTTACAAGCTGATTTTTTTTTATTATTATCCTAATCTTAATTCGAAATAACATGTTAAATGCGATTGCGAGTTAATCTGTTTGTTTTATATATCGATCATCAACGACATTTTGTACACGAATCGTAAAAGGCACAAAAAACATTATACGACACCTTTCACCTTCCACGGCCCGATGGATGAACCTACTAATTGCGTCGTCAGTCACATCGATATAGTAGACAGGTGTTGGTATGTCTGGATACTGCTAATGCTACTCCCATATCTGTGAAACGAAGCTTCGACTACATGTCGCGCTAAAAATAACGTCAAAAAACATTCCGATAAAGGCGCAGATTAAATGTTGCCACACCTGTGTCTTTACAATGACTCGACATTAGCGTCCGCTAAACTCCTTTGATGTATGTAAAAACCGCCAGCCTAGTTATCGTGCTGCGTCTATCGTCACGCAGCCCGATAGTTCGTAACGCATGACGAGAATGACATCTGCATTATTGTGACCATAGACAAAACTTCGTGCCGATACACGCAGGTATGGGAGTACCATAATATAGCGTGTGAAACGCTATCGTGGATTTGCATCCTTCTGCCCTTTGTTTGCAGAATCACCACCCATTTGAAAATCAATTCGTTATACTGATGTTTACCTAAGGATGAGAGTATGTTACATTACTTACTTTTGCTGACCAGGGGAAAGGGGTGATCAGAAATCACAAAAAAATATTTTTAATACTTCAATGACCCTACATTAAAGAAACGTTTCTTCCAGATGGAATACTTCAACGGTTCGTCGGTGAACCAAACGCATGGAACCCACCACGGGCACAACTTAACCGCGAACGGTAACCAACTCTACAACCAGGTGTCTTTCGGCAACCCGTCGCCGCCCGCCGCCTGGCCCTCGCACCACAACATCCTCTCCTCAGGCCCGGAGTCACCAGAGAACCAGCAGAACTCCTCCCACTTAAGCATGCTACAGGCGAGCCAAATATCGAACTTTTCCAATACCGGTAACAGTTATTTCGCGCCCGAGAAGTACGGCATCAACATGGTCTAGTCTAGTCCACATTTAATTTCAACTCTGTATATAAAATATTGTATAAACTTACTGTAGTTTAGAATCGATTCATAGAGAGTTTGTTGTGTCTTGATTTTTAAATAAATAAATAACATTAATATTCCCGAGATATAAAATAATCAACTACATTCCGATATATTTTCGATGAATATAATATGAATTATTTAAAAAAAAAACCGCTTGTAAGACGGACCATAAATTATGTGACGCGATATATACACCACGTCCCATGTCACAGTTGGTCACAGGTTTGTGTGGCATCAGATATTTCGCAATTTATAAAGTAACATTCATTTAAGCATATTAGATATTCTTTTTTTTATTAAAGTTGAAATTTTATATTTTAATTCTATTATTGTATAATTTGTGACATCACGGCTTTTGTAACTCGTACTTCCCCTTGTTATACGATGTCACAGTTCCTTCCTCGCGATTACAGCGTCGCGTAATTTATAGCTAATACCTGTCCCATGGAATTATATTTTTAAATGTTATAATTTCAAATAAATCGATCAAAATTCTAGAATTAATTCGTTATTAATATATTCCTCTCAAAAATAAATCGGAAGCCGACATCGTATTTAAAACATTATTAATATTTCCCTTTAGAACTTCAATTATACCAATAAAAGAACCGTTATACGGGAAATATTAATAAGGTTCTATAAATACGTTATAAGTACCTAAATACATATCAGAACATAACAACACCTCATTTAAACACAAGACAAACAAATTCCCTTTAAATCGATATATTTAGTTTGTGTTTGAACGTGAAATTCATCGAGCAAGAATTAAAAGTATGCCATGGAACTTAATATATGATAAAACGGACGATTCGATACAAAAACTGAGCATAATTTGAATTCTTGCTCGTAAATTTACTATTTACATTCAATAATAAACGAAAATCAACGAATTATTTTATTCTTAAAGGCCTAAGCAAAAATCGAAAGAATTTGACGTAAACGCCATATTTTTTTTAACGTGTTTTTTTTTCAAATCATGTGCATAAAGAGTTTTTATTCGCTTTTTATGCCCATACGAAGATACGTTCGAGTCATATCAATTATATTTAAAATAAAATGTAGGCTATGTTTACATAGTGACGAAATTCGCTAAATTAACGCGTTAATATTGTTTCTATTGTAAATAATTATTATATAAATGGATTTTAATTTTGTATATGTGTGTGCTCAGAATGTATATGTGACTTATTATATTATATAGAAAATAAGGATTATTTCTGTTCTAGACCAGTGACGAAATCATGTCATCGACTTTTAAAAAAGCACCAAAAAGTTTATAAATACCAATCGATTTCTTTTTAATTATTCATCTTTCGTGTTGCCTGTGTTACAATGGTAAATTAAAGAGTGTGTATAATTTTATGTATTGTTTAAAAAAAACATAATAATTCCTAAAGAGATTATTAGTTTAATATATGTACCTAATTTTTTTTTAATTGTACTTATTTAATTACAAACAAAAATGTAATGAAATTTTGTAACTTATAATAATTGTAAGGTTGAACATAGCTAAGTTAGTTTTAAATACTTAAGTACAGCATTTTCGATAAAGAGTCAGTGTATTTTTTTGTAACTTAAGTTGTATTGATTATTAGCTATTGAAATATTGAATCCGAATATATGCATATAAAATATAAATCGGTTTGTTTTATTGTTGTAGTCAATGTTTATTTTTATATACAACTCCATACATATTACGCCCTGGGTAGGGAAATATCAAAGCTTTAGAATGGATACTGATGTGAAAATTTCCGATATACTTCGGTTTTTGTGTTTGGTTTTGGAAGTCAGTGATATAGCCTATAGCCTCGATAAATGAGCTATCTAACCCTGAAAGAATTTCTCAAATCGGACCAGTTGTTCCTTTTTTTTACGACGGGAAAATCCTACATATACACCTCTCACTGTCTGGGACAGCGTGAGCGTTATGTCGGACTCCTACTGACTAAAAACCCTTCGGCCGTTTAGCTTGGACACGAGCTTGAGTCGCCCGTGGATGGAAAAACGGGGACACACCTCTCAGGGAGAATTCTCCATCTGTTCCTCACTCACGGCGGCAATAAGCCGTGGTCTATCCGTTGTTCCTGAGGTTAACGTGGTCAACCAAACAAACCAAACCCTCCTGCCTTTTAGTGTAGATAAATAATTGTGACTAAATTGATTTAAAAATTCAAAATATTATAGTGGAGGTAACTTTGCACTTCCGCCTGGAATAGACTGGCAGCGCTACCACGTCTCACTGCAACAAAAAACGTTTTATTTTATTTGTCCGTGTGTAGAAAAAGTTACACGTGAAACTAATTTTTTTTTTTCTCGAACTGACTACGCTATTGGCCTTTTTGGAAGCCTCTACAGCTTCACCGGACTACTAAGGCGAGCGCTTAAGGATTTTGTTTTTAGGTAATATGCTCAAGGGTGCACGGCACACCTCGGCTTGGGCTGTTACCTGAGAAATCCTGGATCTGACCTAGCTAAACTATTCATACAAATATTAATTTGTGAATCATACAATCGAAACTGCATGATTCAGAAATGCATACGTGTATATTGGAATGAAACGAACTAAACTATTGGATTCAGTTCGATAAGGAAAAAAACAAAACCCTTCCACCATGTGTATGTATGTGCACGTGTGTGAGAGGTGATCTCATGGTTCTAATCATAGAGACAGTGAAATATTAGTAGCTAAAACAATAAAAAGAATTGAAAACGCGTTCCTTGTAAACAAGGATTCCATTCCATTTAATTATGAAGTTTCCGCAAAGTAACGCCTTCTTCGATCAAAAGAACACAGTTATTCGATTGTTTTGAGTTTTTACTGCCCTTGGTAGTCCTTATCACTGCCTCGACTTTTCTTTATACATATCAAGCACCTAATGAAACGGAAGTCAGCAGGTCGCATTTTTATAAATAGAGAGTTCAGGCTGCTTCAACTGTCGGATTGAAAAACTTTTGCAGCTTAATTAACCTTCATTATTTTGGTCTATTATCTTCAATTAAAATGGTCTAGAGCAGTGATTGTCAAAGTGTGGGTCGCGAAGCCTCTTTAGGGGTGTCGAGAAGCTTCTATAGCGGAATTGCAAAAGGTCGAAAAAGGTACTGCAGTAAAAAAAAGGTTTCATAAGATTTATTTAGAAAAATGTTAATTAAAGGACATAGTCTCTAACTCTTATGTATTTATCCGAACCCTAATTATGAATTAAATATGTTAAATTGAATATTTGTTACAAAATAAAATACATGAAAGAAAAGCGACGTGTAGCGAAATATTTTTTCATATTAAAGGGGCCATGTCAAGAAAAAGTTTGAAAAACATTGGTCTAGAGTAAGTGTGAAACATTTGCTCTAGGAGGATTGATGCCTTATACTAGCATCGGCCCGCGACTTCAGCCGCGTGGAATAATTACTTAGGGCCAACGCTAACACGCATCGGGAGCTCCCAAAGGGAAAAAAAACTGTTTTGAGTCATTCTTCATTGTCGCTCCGCTCCTATTGGTCTTAGCGTGATATATAGCCTATAGCATTCCTCGATGAATGAGCTATCTAACACTGAAAACTTGCAACTGAGTCGGCGGAGCTCCCGATGAATAAAAAAAAGCACCTGTTGCTTTATTCCAGTAGCTCCATTTGATAGTCAGTCGTCTATAGGTTTATCGTGTTCACGATCTCAGACCACATCGTCCATTAACATCCGATGAGTCAAAGACTAAAACCCATAAAGGATAAAAAGTGGCAAAAGTTCAATGGAATCCAAAAAAAAATAGTCCGTGGAGTCCCTCCGCGCGGAAGAAGTGAAACTTCCTAATATGAAATTGAAAATAGGAAGAGGTAGAAATTGATCTTCAGTGAAATCGTATTGTTTCTTTAAGACCAACTTTATTACCATCGCTTACAATTCACAATTGATCGCATCTTTTAATTATCATTTTCGAGTGGAGAAATACCCAAATCTATAACATTTACAATGGGATTATGATAACTAAAGTAGGATACGAAATGTTTGAGTTCTATTTTTTCAATATTTCTTGCAAAAACTGCATCAAGGGACATTGGACGTTACTCGTTGGTAACACTCGCGGTGGCCTGTAACAGGTATACTACGCGCATGCGTCGAGTGCCACGCATTCACTCTCTTTCTATTCCCCCTTAGCGTTAAACGTTTAACGCAACCTTATTGGAAATCGCATTAGAAGTTTCACTTCAATAAGTAGCATAGAATCATCTACGACTATTTCCGCATCGAATATTCGTACTCCTATTCTAATAGGTAGTTTAGAAGAGGTTGGGCCACAAAAGAACTGTATTATCATTATGTATGTATACTAGCGGGCCCGGAGGACATTTTCCCGCCCTGATAATAAAAAGACCTTGACAAATTATATACAGAAACCTTCCTGAATATTGCATGAAATTCCTTTCAGTAGTTTTTGAATTTATCGCGAACAGACAGAGAGACGTGACAGATGACTTTGTTTTATACTATGTAATGATAAACTCAGAAATTTCGAAGCGTGTTGAAATTCCTATTCCATACTTTCATTTCATTTTTAAGAGCTTATTATAACATTTGGTTAGTGCTTGGTTATAAGCCTTTTTTTAAAGCAAGCAAATGAACAGGTAGGTCACCTCATGTTAAGTGATCACCACCGTCCATAGACACTAACAACACCAAGGCAGTCGAAAGTGCGTTGCCAGCCTGTGTTTGGGATAAAGGAAGGGAGGGGGAGAGGAGTGGGGAGGGAACGTGGACCTCCGGCGCTCTCACTGACCGAAAGAAACGCAACAATGCAAGCACTGTTACTTCACGTCGGTTTTCTATGAGAGGGTGGTACTACCCCAGGCGAGCCGACCCATTCATGCTGAAACCAGTAATAGCTTCAGCGTGGTTCTACAGTTCGAAATATACAAAATAGTTAATCGATAAACACATACTACTTCTATAGTTTATCCTTATGTCTACAGAACATTAGCCTGTAACAGACCCACTGCAGCACCATAGACTTCCTCTCGAAGGAACGTATGGGCATAATCACCACGCCAACCCATGACGTATTGGCGATTTCATATTCCTATAAACTTATTTTCTCACATACTGTTGTACTATAAGAATAATTTTCAGGTTCAGGTTTTCTCACGATGTCTTCTTACATCGTCACTCTATGGTGCTACCAATTTAATTGAGTAAATGTACGCGAATTCCATAAAATTCGTTGATACAAACAACTCAGCAACCACGCCTTTAACCCCTGGACTGACCAAGACAATCAAAAAAAATGTTGACCAGAACACATTGTTGGCTTAAAAAATACCTGATTTATTACAAACTTTAGAATACAACAAAATATGTATTTACAAATCATAATGTTTATGAAAAACGTATTTTTAAATAATTTTTTCATTCGCACGAAATTTTTTCTCCAAAACCATGACATTTACAATGTTGTGAAATTAGAAAATGAATCAAAAACACGATCCGGCATTTTGATAACTGGGAAAGTCAGCCGATGGTTAACTCTAATGGGAGAGAAGAGATAAATACAATTCAGAAGAGAACAGAAAAATAAATAGTCACATAATATACGACAGATAAGAGAATAGGTACAGAGTATACGAGAGAGGTTATAATCTGTGGATATGTGTTTGTATTGTCTGTAACTAGATCGCCGCTCGGGGGTCGATGACTGAAGCCCGCGGACTCCGGATATCACGCGTACCGTCTACAGATATCATGCCTACAATTATAGCGACGTCATTAACTAACAAATCACTATATATAAACAAAATTGAAGTGTTTGTTGTATATACGGACTGAGTTCTGAAACGCCAGAACCACCAAGTTTGAGAAGATTACTTGCATATAATACATTTTTTATAGTAGTACCTAGTCTATATTATGTTGTTCCATTAAGGAAAACCACAAATGATAAAATAAACTGAAGTTTTTTTTATATCATAGGAGGAAAACGAACAGCTGGGTCACCTGGGTGACCTGATCACCACCGTCCATATACACTTGCAACACCAGGGGAGTCGCTAGTGCGTTGCCAGCCTGTGTTTAGGGGACGGGGAAGGGGAGCTGGTATGAAGCGACGGAGTTCCACCCGGTCTCGCTCTCAACCATCTTACAGAGGACAGTCGAGAGCGAGAGATCTGGACCTATGGCCGGGACGAGCTCGCGGTGTGGCACGTCCCAGGCGGGACAAACTGCTAATATGTGCTGCGCGTTGTCTTATGTAGCTCAGCTTAAGTTAACTCGGTTAGGTCGCGAATTGCATAAACTAGGCAACGGCCAAAGCCGAGGTGTGCCGTGCACCAGTAAGCTAGTTGTCAAAATTAAATCGGCTGAGTGCCTTAAGCTAGCCTTAGTAGTCCAGTGAAGCTGTTAAGGCCTTACTAGGCCAATAGTGTAGACGGCACACGTCGATTTGGGCTGTTGCTTGATACATGTAATTCGCGACCATTCTTTTTTTTAACTTTTTTTTATATTGCTCTCTTGACTATATAACTCGCAAGCCCAAACTCTCGACTATATTCAGAGTGGCCAAAAAGATTGATGAGGACTGTAGTAACTTAAAATCGATAAAATTATTGTAGACTAGCTGTGTCCGCGACTTCGTCTACATGGAAGTTTATTTAAAAAAGAGAGATTAATAAAGTCATCTGAATGTATTAAGCCCATTTACCTGTCTAGTTTTATCTCGTACTTACGCCGCGTCCTCATTAAAACTAAAATAACTTTTGATAGAGAGGACTGATTTTAATGAAACACACACTAAGTTAATCCCGAGGATATGTTTTATAATTTTCTTATATGAAGTTGTATTGTGAACCCAGTACTTTAGCAGTTATGCGTGTTCATACAAACAGACAGACAGACATTTCTAATAATGATTGAAATGTATTCTATTACTTATAGACACCTGGAACAATTTTTTTTCAGGAAAAGGAAAGAGTACAGGCACGTTAGATTTACATTGTTATTATATGTATAGATTTAAAAAAGTGGAGTAGTAGTATATTGCATATATTGCAATTAATAAACATATTCAAATCAAATCAAAAATACTTTATTCACTTTAGGCCCTAATAAGGCACTTATGAACGTCAAAGACTACCACCGGTTCGGAAAACAACCCAGTTATCGAGAAGAACCGGCAAGAAACTCGATCGGGTACATTTTTTTAACATATATTTCCAATACATCATACAATAACTTTTAGTGGATGCACAGAGAGGGGTCAATTCCAGACATCTCTATCATTCACATACTGATCCACACTTTAATATCCTTTTGAAACTAAAACCCGTTTGACATGGCGCTTAAATTTACAGTCCGGCAAATCGGTAACATGCTTTGGGACTTTATTGTAGAACCTAACACTATTACCTAAGAAACTATTACTGGTTTTGCTAAGTGTGAAACATGGGACGACCAGTTCGTTACAGTTTCTAGTATTTAGATCATGCCGGTCCTTTACATACTATGGTATCATCAGGAAGTGTATGTATGTTAAAAAGATGTACCCGAGCGAGTTTCTTGCCGGTTCTTCTCGGTGATTGGCTTGTTTTCCGAACCGGTGGTATTCTTGACGTTCATAAGCGCCTTATTGGGGCCTAAACTGAATAAAGTATTTTTGATTTGATTTGATTTGATTTGACATGGTGGTAAGGTTTTTTCTAAGTCCGCCTGACTAACTACAAACGTCGAGTTGATAAGCCGTTGCTAAACACCTGTTGGTGGGATCCGGTAGCAGCGCTTGAGAGCCAGCCCAGTCTAGGCTTAGTGTGATTCCTGTCTTAGAACACATTCTCATTTAGCCTCAGATATAATTGTGGTCAGACATTAAATCTTATCTATACTAATATTTTAAATTATTATTTAGTAGAATAGGTCCGTTCCTCGGCGTGGAGCCCTTGAATACGCTGCTCGCGCGATACAGTGACACAAAATCTTACATCACTGCGACAATATTACACATATCACCTCCACACACGTGCACGCATACACGCTTATACATGAAAGTGGAAGGGTTTTATTTTTTTCCCTTATCAAACTGAAATAGTTTAGAATATTATCCGATACGAAATATATATAAGAGTTATTGAGGTTATAAGGTTGCTTGGTACACATATATGTTTCAACAACTCATATATGTATGAATAGTTAGCTTAGCTTAGGTTAGCTCAAAAAAAAAAAAGATAGGTCGCGAATTGCATCTATCAGGCAACAGCCAAAGCCGAGGTGTGCCGCGCACCCTTGAGCTAATTGTCAATATAAAATCTGCTGAATGCCTTAAGCGCTCACCTTAGTAGTCCAGTGAAGCTGTTAAGACCTGGCTTGGTCAATAGAGTAGTCAGTTCGAAAAAAATTTAGTAGATGGTAGAGCCACGCTGAAGCTATTACTGGTTTCAGCATGAATGTGTCGGCTCGGCCGGCGTAGTACCATCCTCTCATAGAAAACCGACGTGAGTAATAGTGTTTGCATTGTTGCGTTTCGTTCGGTCAGCTTCCGCTACGTGTTGATGTTAGCACAAAGTAACTATTCCACGCGAACGAAGTCGCGGGTAGAAGTTAGTAAAGTATAAAAAAGAAGCCAGTTATTACCTTATATCTAAATCTTAAAATAATCTAAAGTATCGGTGAAACAAATACCGAGACATTTTAAAAAGCTAAGTTCATCTATTCTTGAACTTAAAATTAAAATCATCGTCAAACTGTAATCGCTATAAATCGTGTCCAACAGTTGTATTAATTGTTTCTAGTCTCTATAGGGTCTAGATTCAGCATATCGTCGACTATATCGTAATAAAATCAATTGAGATCATACACTATTCAGACGCAATCTTCAATATTAGCTGTTTAGACGTCCGGATGGTTCAAACGTTACATATATATACCTATAACAACGTAACGCAAACTTTACTTGTTACCGTGAAAGATATTCCACTGAAAATGTATTTTTATTTTATTACGGCAACCCTGGTTGACTAACCTACCGAAGCCAGCCAATCGGAACCGAGCTCTGTGAACTGTCAGTAGAATTTAAATTTCGAAAGCCCGAACCAAAGTTACAACGTTTGAATTGAGAACGCCCAACGGCGAACGTACGCAGCGATCTTTGCAGCTGTATGTAGGGATGTGCTGCTTTCTCTTTCACGCTTACGTGTGTACCGGATAGTGCCGTTTCGTTTGTGTGCGGAGTTAAGCCGCTTATCTTCTTCCCGCACGCCGCGCCTCTACTTCCCCTGTTGGTGCGGGTAAAAAGCACTATTCTGCAATTTTGTTTATTTTTATTCTTTTTTTTTTTAAGCAACCGTCCTGCTTTTTCAACAGATGTAAACTAACTTTAATTAGTGGATTAGAAGCAATTGTTTGCTTTAGTTTAGCTAAATTTGTTCTTTATGGATTTTATAGGTATATGGATTTGGCATTGACAAAAAAATTTATAAGTACATATAGTTATATATTTTCTATGTATAATTTGATTCTATTATCTCGATACGTGAAACATTTTTTACCTTAGCTAATGGCTGTAAATATCCCAGTATTGAGTAAAACTCTTTTGGCCGGGGATAACAGATTTAATTATTTTTTTTTGTCATAGGTGGCAAACGAACAGGTGGGTCACCTGATGTTAAGTGACCACCACCGTCCATGGACACTAACAACACCAGAGGAGTCGCAAGTGCGTTGCCACCCTTTGGAGGGAAGGGTTAGGGGAGGGAGCGGAAAAGGAGAGAGGAGAGGGGAGGAGGGAGCTGGGCCTCCGGCGCTCACACTGACCAAACGAAACGCAACAATGCAAGCATTGTTACTTCACATCGGTTTTCTATGAGAGGGTGGTACTACTCCGGGCGAGCCGACCCATTTATGCTGAAACCAGTAGTAGTTTCAGCGTGACTCTACCACCATAATAACATATAACCACCATAATTGTTGTTGGCCGCCGATTCCACTATTTTGTGACATATGCCATTTAGTTCTTGTCTGGATACCCCTATGGTACGCGATACCTGTCCCCATAAGAGACTTAGCCTGGAAAACGGGCTATGATTCACCGAATTTCTGCATCATTCCATTAAACTTGACATAGCTAACTAAAACAAAATATTGTAAAATCAACAAGCATCTAATCGTGTAAATTTACTTCAATTTTATATAAGTTTTGTCAAGGAATAAAACAAAAAAAGAACACATACAGAAAACTTTAAAATCAATTGCATGAATGAATGAAAGAGCTTAATGCCACAAGGAATTTTCTTCCAGCTAACCAGCGGTATTGATTTCAATCAAAAACTTCAAATTGTAGTCTGAATGATTTAAATTATATAATTTGTAAACTAAAATTATTAACTTTAGTTTGGTTTTCATATCTATTGGCACGACGAGCAATAATTCTATACATTTTAATACAGTTTATTAACTAATCCAAAATCTCATGGTCAGCACAAACTCAATAGAAAATAATATTAACAGAAGCCTGTTATTTAGTCTAAGTTAAAATCATTATTAATGACTATCTGACCCGGCCACACGTTGCTGTGGCTCATTTATTACATATTGAAAAGAATTCATAATTATTGTTGATCATATGACCAAACATCCCTTAACTATTTAATGTTTTTATTTTTTATAAAAAAAACTGCTTTTTGTGACTTACATATAAAAGTTAGACATATGCTGTCGTTGACTTTTTTGTAGGCATTATCAAGCTCAACAACTTTTCTCTAGAACTCAATCATATATCTCTCATCGCTAAGGCAGCATTCGTAAGAAACGTTTTCGTTCCACCGTTTTTTCACCGAATTACTTTGCAAATCTGACTACCACAAAAAAGTCTTTTCATTTTTCGGGTTAATATATAGCCTAAGATACTCACAAATAACGTGGTTTTCTATTGGTATTCTATTTCTATAAGAATTTTCAAAATCGGCTTTAGATCCATATATTACCCCCTACAACCTCACAAACTCACAAGCTTGACCTCTTTATTATATTAGAATAGAAGTACAGATAACATAACAAGATAATGTATATTATCGTCATGTAATACTAAAGATTTAGCGCACCCCGATATAGCTTTTAGATAGCAGAACATTTTGAAACTTTCTCTACATTTATCGTTATATTTTGGCCAATTTATATTATATCTTCATAAATATTTTTTGATGTAGCAGTTCTATGTTATTATGTCACTGTATAGTTCATTCATTCAGTAGTTTTTGCGTGAAATAAATATTCATTCATCCTCACAAACTGTCTCCGTCTATGGTTATATTTTATTTTATTTGGAGTCGTAACAAGATTTACACAAGGGCAGTCTAAGTATTTATAAAGAATATACTATATAGTATAAATTTAATCTTAACTATAGATGCTTACTACGTATTATATGCTAGAGTAAATAACTTAAAACTTAACATTCTAATTTTCTTTTTATCTTACATTACTAAAACAAATTGCTTTATATTGGCTGGGGCTGATTATATATAATTCTCGTTATATATAAATAAAAATCAATTTTATGAACGCGTATCAATTCAGGACGTTCGCACCTATTTGAGTAATTCTTTTTTCGACGTGGTACCGTCTTATAAATCGATGAACGCCGGCTGCATGCAAGAAAAAGCATGACTCATTGTCACGTTGTGGCCTGAGCCGAGCGTGCAAGCGCGAGCGCGTAACAAGCGATAGTGAAGCGCGATTGGCCTAAGCATTTGGCTTGTGACGCATGTCAATATTTTGTTATGACGTTATCACGTGAAATTATCGTAAGTAAACCATTTTTTTTTTGTATTTATAATTGTCAAATGAACTTGACTCGGCCACATTTTGTGCAACGACAACTGCCATATTCCCAAGTAGGCATTGGACTAGAATTCCCAGAGTAGGTGGAGACGTGGCAAAGATCTGTACTCGTAGAGGTTTTTAAGATTGGGCTTACTTCGAGGGAGGTAAAACGTGAAGCCATCGACAGATCGAGTTGGAAAAACATTGTATCTGCCCTCTGCTTCAACATTGGAGACATAGGACATTTCAAGCGAGAGGGAGATAACTATCAGGGTATAAGAAAAATGTATGATCCTACAGAAAAATGAAAACTTTAAGTGATAAATTTCCATATAAAAAAGTGAGTGAGAAGAGATGAAAAGTTATGTAACAAGAAAGGTATTGAGTATGAAATTGGATAGAAATAGAAGTAGAGGCAGACCGAAATAGGTGTGGATAGATTGTGTAAAAAGTGTAAACAGGTGTGAATACTAAGATGAAATCTAACAGGGGTAGGGTAGGGGGTAGG
>MU158761.1:602046-621961 GCA_015888305.1 Antheraea pernyi
AAAAAGGGGGTAGGGGCTTGTAGGTGGTAGAGCCACGCTTAAGCTATTACTGGTTTCAGCATGAATGGGTCGGCTCGACCAGGGTAGTACCACCCTCTCAGAGAAAACCGACGTGTTGTTGCGTTTCGTTCGGTCAGTGAGAGCGCCGGAGGCCCACTTCCCATCCACTCTCCTCGTTCCTCTCCCTCTCCCTCCCCTAACCCTTTCCCCAAAGGGTGGCAACGCACTTGAGACTCCTTTGGTGTTGTTAGTGTCCATGGACGCTGGTGATCACTTAACATCAGGTGAGCCACTCGTTCGTTTGCCATATAAAAAAAGGGAGAGTGGAAGTGGTAAACCTTAATTAGGTGCGACAAGGGTAAAAAGATAATGATGATGAGAAAGAAGTGTGTGAATGGCAGAACCCAGAAGACAGTTGGTTGTTCTTCAAAAATATTGACAGATTGACGCTCGAAAGGAATCTTCAGAAAGAATGAATCTTCATTCTCATTTTTTTTATCATTACATTCATGCGAAGTCAAAGCGAGCAGCTGCTACCTATGTATATAGTAGGAGGCAAATGAACAGGTGGGTCACCTGATATTAAGTGATCTCCACCGTCCATAGACACTCGCAACACCAGGAAAGTCGCAAATGCGTTGCCAGCTTGTGTTTCTGTGTGGATCGCAGTGGGAGAGTGGGGAGGGGGAAGGGAGATGGATTTCCGGCGCTCTCACTGACCAAACGGAACGCAACAATGCAAGCAATGTTACTTCACGTGGGTGTTTATCCCAGTAATAGCTTCAGCGTCACTCTATCACCTACCATAACCGATACATTGATAAACATAATGCCATTTACTTTAACAAATGAATCTAAAAAATATTAAGTAACAGCAGTAAACTCTGCCGTACACAGACCTTAGCATTTTGAAATTTGACGACCCAAATCACATGGAGGTAAAATAAATAAAAATATAACCCAGCAAAAGTCTCTGATTACTATCGAAAGGGATATCGCTAAAGGCTCCATAAGAGGAACCTCCATAAAAATATTAAAAAAAAAAACAATTAACTCTACCGTAATAAAATTAAAACGAAAACTGTTTAAGAATAACCCCGCGTTATAGGCAGAGGCCACTCTCACTCGTCCCCCCCTCCCTCCTCATACTGTACAAACCAACTCTAAATTATAATATATGTATATATATACTCCCACACAACCAGGTAGGTATCGTTACCTAAATTCGCGTATTCAGATCTTTGGTACAGCGAATATTTTTATACCTTCACGTATCATCTCTTATTGGGTAAACAGAATGGACCATCGTTTCAGTTAAAACTTAAATCATTCTTTAACATGAATTACGGTGATTTTGACTATCTTTATTATGATTACAATCTTTTCTTTTTTTATAGTAGCACCGAACATAACTGCACTATGCCTGATGGTAAGCACAGTACAATCGAAAAATCATGGCGACCACCTAGTGACAATACCGGTTGCCGCTGTCATGCCGGCCTGCGAGAAGCTGAATATGCACAAGCTGATCCCGAAACGCGACCCGCAGAAGCGAATCACTATGACGGGCTTTTTCGCCATATACATGGTGATTGCGACCCAGTCAGGCTGTAAAACCCTACCACTCCGCTTTCGCCATTGCCTCGTTCGTTATTCAGCAGGGTGCACCACGTGAGGTTGACTTGGGTGTCTCATGTCTTATGGTGTTATTTGACACCCCTTACACCCCGAAATCTCATATATTGTTAAAGAGCCAATGTTTGTCTAATGGTTTGTATGAGGAAATATTTCAAGCTATGACCACCAATATTGGTGCTTGAATATTGTTCAGTGATTTACATATTCTTGTTTCAATAATCTTTTATATATAAAACAGTTAAAGAAATATTTCGCCTTTGTTTTTTTTTATTTAGTTCGATGGAATATTGACCACTAGACAATATAATATATATTAATCAGTAAGTCACGTGTTTGTACAAGCATGTGTGAAAAATTATAAATTCTCTTTCTTTCAGTGTCCGCAGGTTCGAACCCCGGCATGTACCAGCTAATTTTTCGGAATTCGCGTACATTTATTAATTTAAATTGGTAACACTATCGGCTGACGGTGAAGGAACACATCGTGAGGAAATCTGAACCTGAGAAATGTTCTTGTAGTACTACTGTATGTGGGGAAACACAACTGTGGATTTCTCAGAGTTTGAAATCACCAATACGTCGTGGGCTGGCGTGTTGATTACACCCATACCTTCCTTCGGTAAGAGGTCTATGACCCTGCAGTGGGTCTCTTACAAGCTGATGACGATGAATTTATTCTTGTTATTAGTGTTTTCCTCACTGCATTAGAAACTAACGTATCTTTCTTTCTATACTTTACAGGTACTTTATCACACCTTGGATTTACTGTATAATTCAAACTTATGCTATCTAAATACTACAGTCAAATAATATCGCAAAAAATTATAAGCAGCTAAAATAAATTATACATTATTAAATTTGAATTTATAATCATTTAAACTAAATGATCATAATATATAAGTGTAAAAACCTCTATTTTCCAAAACAAAAAATATAATAAAAAAGTTAAATGACGTTTCACCCCATAAAAAGCTAATAAATGAAATCACCAAGCGTGAATAAGTGCGAACTTTGTATCATAGATCTGGTTTAATAAACCTGGCAGCATGTGGCCACTTCCATTGCCCATCGAAAGTAATTCAAACAAATGTTATAAGCTGTGGGCTTTTTGGCGCGATAATGAAACGGTGCGGCCATGTTTTTTAATAATGTCAAGAAAACATAACCTCTGATTTATTGAGTTTTTAGTGTATTTGTAATATAATTTACATTATTAATTAGATAATAATAATAAGTTTCTTCATATTTCAAAATAATCATATTCATTACAGTATTTAATCACTAATACCGTGTAATCTGATGACTTATATCTAAGTACATAGTAAATACATTGTTTTTGTATTGTTTAGAGTTTTAACACATCTTATATAGGTGACTAGCTGACCCGTGCCCACTTTGTTGGGCGGTAAACATCTATAAAAAAACTAGTTTTTGTAACTTAAATATAAAAGTTATTCATATGCAATTGCTGACTTTATTGTAGGCATTATCAAGCTCTACAACTTTTCTCTAGAACTCAATCATATATCTCTCATCGTTAAGGCAGCGTTCGTAAGAAACATTTTCGTTCGACCGTTATTTCTCCATCCGACTTCCCCAAAAAAGTCTTTTCATTTTTCACGTTAACATAGTCTATGGCATTCACAAATAACGTGGCATTCTCTTGGTACAATAATTTTCAAAATCGGTTTAGTAGTTCCTGAGATTACCCCCTACAACTTCACAAACTTTACCTCTTTATAATATTAGTAGATTCTCTCTGAAAGACGTGTGCTTTCTCGCCGTGGGGAAAACGGTGTGGTGTGCATACGCAGGAGACGGGAAGTAAACTTACAAACTTTACGTGTTTATAATATTAGTATAGATGATATAGCTCTAAATCAGAACTGCCAGAACAAACCTACAACTGTTTGGCGACATTATGTAATGTATGAGTAATAATCATTTGTAATGTGGGTCAAATAAAGCGGCAATATGTTAAGATAGCATTAAGACTTCGTTCAGAACACTATCCGTCGGGAAGTTTTACATATAAGGAAAGCGGAATCTCCTAACTGCGATATGTAGAAGAATTGATGATTGCATCACTTGATGGTAGAGTGTGCTAAGAACAGCATCGAAAGAGAGTAATTGATGGGTAGTATGAGAAGTAGTTGCCAGAACATAGGTATTCGTCACGGCATTTTAGCAGAACCCTGTACGGGTGAAGCTCAGATGCTGAGAAACTTGGTAATGATACCTTATCAGTGACGTAATGTGCCTAGAAAGAATGGAGAACGATGGGGTTGATATTTACGAATAAGAGCCCCTAAAAATAAAATTAATGCAAAAGAAGGTAATAATGTCTGCCGACAGGAGTGGAAACTTAAAACAATGGAATACGTGTGTTGTCTTTTGAATTTGTAAATTGATTATAGTGTGAATTATTTAATAAATTACATAACTTCTATATTGAAATTATTAACATTGGACTGGTTTTCATATCTATTGGCACACGGGGCAATAATTATATACATATTATTTATGTAGCTGGTAGAGCCACGCTGAAGCTATTACTGGTTTCAATATGAATGGGTCGGCTTGCCCGGGGTAGTACCACCCGACACACAGAAAACCGACGTGAAGTAACAGTGCTTGCATCGTTGTGTTTCGTTCGGTCATTGAGAGCGCCGGAGATACACCTTCCCTCCCCTTCCACTTTCCCCTTCCCGTCCTTGCCCCCCTAACACAGGCTGGCAACGCACTTGCGACTCCCCTGGTGTTTCAAGTGTGTATGCATTGCCTCCTATGATAAAAAAAAACATTCTTATAAAGTTCTTAGCCAATCAAACCCATTATGAGATGCGAAATACAAATATTATATATACATAGGCTGCTATACTACGCATCCCTAGTCTGACGCAATAACTTCGGTCACGCTTACTAGCATGTCATGACGCGTAATTATAAATTTATCTCCTGCCAAAAATACCACACAACGCGCCTAACGAAGTTTTCACTTAACAAAATGTGAATTACATAAGATCCTAGACACAGTTCCTGACGGGATATTAGACAACCATCCCCTCTATACTAATATTATAAAGAAGTAAAGTTTGTGAGGTTGTAGGGGGTAATCACTGGAACTACTGGTCCGATTTGAAAAATTCTTCCACTGTTAGATAAATCATTAATCGAGGAAGGTTATAGGCTATATATCACCACGCTAAGACCAATAGAAGCGGAGCACCAATGAAAAATGTATCAAAATCGGGATCTTAATCGTGGTAGAGTCACGCTGAAACTATTACTGGTTTCAGCATGAATGGGTCGGCTCACCCGGGGTAGTACCACCCTCTCATAGAAAACCGTGAAGTAACAGTGCTTGCATTGTTGCGTTTCGTTCGGTCAGTGAGGGCGCCGGAGGCCCACCTCCTCTCCCCTTTCCTCTTTCGTTTCCCTCCCCTAACCCTTCCCCCCAAAGGGTGGCAACGCACTTGCGATTCCTCTGGTATTGTTAGTGTCCATGAACGGTGGTGATCACTTAACATCAGTTGACCCACCTGTTCGTTTGCCACCTATGAGATAAAAAAGAAAAGTTTTTTCCTTTTCAGAGCTTCCGCTGCGAGTTACCGTTAGGTCAAAGTAACTATTACAAGCGGACAAAGCTAGTTTTTTATATAATTTTGCGTTATTTGACCTTACACGCTGTAATATAATTGCGTCACAGCAATAAATGACAAAAACAAGTGCGAAACCGCAACGACTGCTAATTATAACTATAAATTAAAACACTATGATTTAACTTACATGAATTCCGAATGTAAATGAATTAAGTTAGCACCAAGTTAAGAAACGAAACCGATAACTTAGCCCATCACATCAAACGGTGAACTCATAAGCGTCAGATGTATTAGCGAAATGAATAATAAATCCGCACCGCAGACAATGGGGGTATTACGTGCACCGTACGCGAGGAGTGCTATTTCCAATGGGGTGAGACATTAGGGCTGTCGAATGAACGTTCAATATTATATCTTAATAAATAATAGTTTAAAAAAACTAAAAAAACACGCTTTCATAAAAAATCCAACTAAAAAACAGAAAATAAAATTTAATAAATTTGGATTAAGAATAATGTAAATTAGAAATAAATGTATATTTTTGTAAAAATATACATTATTTTTCATTTTTTAGTTAAATTTTTTAAACTTTTTTTTACGGATTATTGCATTGTCATCGACCTTTGACATGTGTGCAAAGTTTAAATTAAATCTGATCGTTCAAAGTAGGACAAAATCGAGCTCAAAGGAGTCGGTTACATACATACATACAGGTGAAGCTAATAAAAGCGTGTTAAAAATCCAGTGTCATAATGTTTGTCCACGATGAACTTCGAAACTACTGAACCGATCTTCATGAAAGTTGGCATCAGTACCTATTATTACTACCATTATATTATTAAAAAAAATCCTCCGCCCCGTCTGTTCGTGATTAACTAAAGACTGCTGATCGGATTTTCATGCGGTTTTCCTTAATAGATAGAGTGATTCACGAGGAAGGTTTAGGTATATAATTTGTCAACATTTTTTGAATTAATTCGTTGAAGTCTAACGATAACTGTTAAGTGTCGAATAAGTCAAGCCGCCTGGGATCTATCGTCGAAAACGCTGCCTAATCCCTTTGAGATATAATAAAGCAATTGAACGACACAGACGAAGTCGCGGGTATCAGCTAGTTTATATACAATTCGGTCGATCAGGATAATTTATATTTCGATTAATGGCCTCAATATTTTTTAATTACAAATTCAAAAATTGTCAATGTTGTTTATTGTTATTAATTGTACATTTAAACAGTCTCGAACAGATGGCGTTTAGGTTTTTGGCCGCTGTATTGTTCCACGTAAATTAAACCTCGCAGCGACAAAAATAGTAAACCGATCAGTCGACGATAGCAAAAGACGGACACTTTATTTATCCATACGATTAAATAAAAAACTTCGGAACGGAACATGTTACCAGACGGTCACCCATCCAAGTACAGACCGCGCCCGACGTTGCTTAACTTCGGTGATCGGGCGGTGTTTACCCCCACCAATGTTACACAAAAAGTTTGCCGATCAGAATTACAAAGCCCCCGTAAGAAGTTTTAATTCAACAATTGTAACACCAAATTTAAAATATTAATATTGTCTTAGATTATACTTATTACTAGCAACATTTTCACGTTCATTACCAAATGTTTTGGTAATTATTTTGGTTTCAGCAAGAATGCGTCGGCTCACCCGGGGTATTACCACCCGACCCACAGAAACACCGACGTGAAGTAACAGTGCTTGCATTGTTGCGTTGCGTTCGGTCAGTGAAAGCGCCAGAGGGCCACCGCCTCTCCCTTCTCCTCTCCCCCGTTCCCACCCTCACTCCCTTTCCCCCAACGCAGGCTGGCAACGCACTTTCGGCTCCCTCGGTCTTGTTAGTGACCATGGACGGTGGTGATCACTTAATATCACGTGACCCACATGTTCGTTTGCCTGCTATGACATGTAAAAAAAATCATCTAGATTATTACGCCTATTATCGAGTAAGTAATGTTATTATAAGTATCGTGTGATAATGTCCATGTTACAGTCAAATAATACAAGACTATGAATAAAACATAAAATCCACTACATGGTATAATAAATCCCGCTAAAAACATTCTTTAAACAATTTTAAAACTGCCAATAGGCGCGGGACAACCCTAAAAAATTCGGTAACACAATCCGCGAACACGTCAACTCTATTATTTATGGATTCTTAAACATGTAAGCACTATCGTATAGAGTGGGGGGGACGGGACAGAGAGGGGGGAGCGCCTCAACCAAAACACACGGACATTTGGCACGAGGAAGTGTTTCTTATGGACCAATAGTTACTGAGAGGGATCGGGTATTTTCGATGCGTTTTTTTTTTGTGTTACACCGTCGAGAGTCAGTACTGTTTAAGTTTATTGTAATCGCAAGTACCGTCTCTCTCTTTATATCAGTCTCTGTTAATGATGTTAGTATGGATCTCCGTTGAAGGAAAACACAATGATGTAACCGTGACATGGTGGGTAGTGCTTTTTCTAAGTCCGCCTGGCTAGCTACCTTCATAGTTGAAAATCTGTCGCTAAGCATCTGTTGGTGTGTTCCTGCAACTTGACAGGCAGTTTCTCCTTTAGATAGCGGCTTAAAAAAAACATTTATAATTTAATTTGTAATTTCATAGGTGGTAGAGCCACGCTGAAGCTATTAATGGTTTCAGCATGAATAGGTCGGCTCGTTCGGGGTAGTACCACAGAAAACTGACGTGAAGTAACAGTGCTTGCATTGTTGCGTTTCGTTCGGTCAGTGAGAGCGACGGAGGACCACCTCCCTTCCCCTACCCTTACTTCCCCTCTCCTCCAAGACAGGTTGGGAACGCGCTTGCGACTTGGTGTTGCAAGTGTCTATGAACGGTGGTGATCACTTAACATCAGGTGACCCACCTGTCCGTTTACCTACTATGATATAAAAAAAATCATAAAAATGTAGAATGTAATTTCGGATTAGTCCGGCGTAAAAGAGCTCTAACACCATATTGTGACAGTGAGAGAAGGGTATGCTAAATACTGATTGCATCTATCACCCATTATGAAAAAAATTAACAAGCGAGCCCGGCGTACGTTATCCCACCTTGATAATAAAAAAAATCCTAAAATTCAACCGCAGCGTCACCTACAGGTTCCAAATGTGAATCTAAACCATTCTTTTTAATGGTGGTAGAGCCACGCTGAAACTATTACAGGTTTCAGCATGAATGGGTCGGCTCGTCCGGGGGAGTACCTCCCTCTCATAGAAAACCGACGTAAAGTAACAGTGATTGCATTGTTGTGTTTCGTTCGGCCAGTAAGAGCGCCGGAGGCCCACCTCCCCTCCCTCTCTTCTCTCCTTTCCCTCTCCCTCCCCTAATCCTTGCCTCAAAAGGTGTCAACGCACTTGCGACTCCTCTGGTGTTGTTAATGTCCATGGACGGTGGTGATCACTTAACATCAGGTGACCCGTGTTCGTTTGCCACCTATGATTAAAAAAAAAAATCTCGAATTCACTGGAACACACACAAAAAATCTTCAAAATCGGTCTAGCCGTTTAAGAGAAGTTCTAATATACACAGATAGAAGAATTATATATGTATGTATATATATTCAATTTTCTTTATATTAGGTCAAAATTCCTTTTACAAATAAAACACTGAGTTTACTGCTTCTAATCTGTTTGTGTTTTCGTTTAACCTAGTCTTTTTGTGTTCGAAAATGTTAATTTATTTCATTGATTATATTCAACGAGTTTTAAAACCTCGTAGTCTACAAACAGATCTGTTCTCAAATTTAATATTAATGTACTCCGATTTTTATCGCTTTTCTCTAAAAATGCCCATAAGTTTAGCTAGACAATAAATACCCCTTACCACAAATTGGAACATAGCCAAAGAATGCTGCGTCAAAAATAGGTTAGGTAATAAAAAAGAAAATGGAATCCAATTCCGTAATAAATTACATAATGAATTACAGATATCAAAAATGAGTCATCGAGAAAATTACGATGACATAAGAAGCAATCAAACAAAACGATAGAAAAGCGAAATATGATCAAAGAAAATGGGAAAATTACTCGACTACGCAAATTCATACGGACGGGTGGTGTAATGCAATAAATTTACTTTTCGGAAACGACTCCAACCAATATGGCGCTAAATTGAATCGTAACGGTTTGCCGAATACGCGCGGCCTTCTTTTGAATTATAAAATTCAATTTCTTATTGCGTTTCGACATAAATCAAACCTTTTTTGTGTTGCTCACGAAAAAAGTCAAGAAAAAGTAATATTAATCTTAGACATTGTTTTAGTCTGTGGTTTGTTATATTTATATTCTGTTGAATAAAATAATTTGCTTTATACACAAACTAGCGGGTACAGCGGATCTTTGCCCCGCCCTGATAATAAAAACATTGTAGTTAGACATATGCTGTCGCTGATTTTGTAAGTTGTTTGTGGTAGGTTGTCAACTTTTCTCTGGAACTCAATCATATATCTCTCATCGTTAAGGCAGAGTTCGTAAGAAACGTTTTCGTTCGACCGTTTTTTCTCCGACTTTACAAATCCGACTACCACATAAAAGACTTTTGATTTTTTAGGTTAATATATATTATGATACTCACAAATAATGTGGTTTTCTATTGGTAAAAGAATTTATTAAATCGGTTTAGTAGATCCAGAGATTACCAACAACGTCAAAAACTCACAAAATTTACCTCTTTATAATAACATCATATAAATTATTTAATTAAAATTAATATAGTATAATATAGATAATCTACACATATTCGTATAAAAATAGATATTAATATATCAGAGGTATACATTCTGCTTTCTAATTTATCAAACAATACTCGTTTTTGTACCTATATAGTTTACAGCCAGTATCAAATGAGTAATTTTTACAAAGCGTTGTTTAATGATTTCAATTTTCCAACAAGATGGCGGCTCCGTCTTCTTCTTTTATTTTATTTTTAACAATTAGTCTTCTAGTAGACTATTACTGCCATTGTCAAGTGAGTATCGATATTACAAGTTTCGTGATATAATTTCAATGAACTAACAAGATGGCGGCCAACTTGTTAGAACTTTCAGGGAGTTTTTGTTGCAAGTCAGAATCCATGCCCCGCGGTATTATTTCCGATTCACTTCACCTGTGCACAATAACCAAACTATATTACGTAAAGCAGCACCAACATTACACAATATAAAGCCAAATAAATAGGTTATGGATAAAATATAAAGACCACTACATGGCACTTCAAGATCCCGCCAAAAACTCCGGCGGCTCCGTCGTGAGAAGATCCGAGGCAGTTTATGTAACATCTCAGAATTCATATTCTGTGGTAATATTTCGCGAACCACTATAAAATTAACAATAAAATTATCAAACTACATTATTTAATACGCCACAACTTTTTTAATAAAAAATAAAAACTACGACACTTCAGACTAAAAAGTCCTGTATGTTTTTCACAAAGAAGGTTTTATATGTAACGCTACACTGTATTTTATTGTTATTTAGTTTTATGTTGTTCACTTAACGCGGACGAAAACACAAGTGGTTATTAATATAGAGACTAAATATAAACTATAACGACCCATAAAAATGGTGATTACAATAATTAAGTAAATATCATATTTAAGCTGATTAAAGACAAGATTATATGCAATATAAAAAGGATTGAAATGCACATAAGAAAAGGTTAAAAGCTTCAAACTGTAAAGCACTAGCAATTTCCTGCTTCTTCGCATGCGTTTTGTATACAGTAGTTATTTTCGACTCTTTAAATATACTTCTATACTAATACTAGCCTTTACGCGCGACTTCGCCCGCGTGGAATAGTCACTTCGGGCTAACGGTAACACGCGGCGGAAGCTCTCAAGGGGAAAAAATTCCCGATTTTGAAACATTCTTCATTGGTGCTCCGCTCCTATTGGTCTTAGCGTAGTTACTTCTTTCTATACTAATATTATAAAGAGGTAAAGTTTGTGAGTTTGTGACATTGTAGGGGGTAATCTCAGGAAGTGCTGGTCCGATTTGATCTCTTCTGGCTCTTCTCGCACGTTCTCTCGAACGGGCGGGGAAACCGCTCCAGGGATACCCCTCTGGCGGTGGCGTCATCTCCGGCCGTGACGACGACCGGGTAATTTTTCTTGCGAGTTATAGTCTTTCAAAGAGTATAACTCATGAGCATTTTTACTCATCTTCATCGATCTGAGCTGGGGTTTAAATAGAGTTTTCCGTTTGGTGCTTAATATTGTGTTTGAACTCGGGCGATCCATGGTGACTCTGCACTCCGGCGGTCGGGCGTGTAACGGTGCTATCCCCCTTAGATGGGGGTGCGCCGACGCGTCCGCCCTGCCATACATCTTTTTCGCTAGGCGCGTCACAAAGTTTTTAATACTTTCTATTTTGATGTCGCGCGCTATCGTCTTATTTCGGACGTATCGAGGCACTGCGACTATCATTCTCACTACAGCGTTCTGAAACTGTTGTAGTTTCTCTTTGGATGTCAACTTTCAGTGTTAATTCTTTCAGTGTTATATAGTTCATTTATCGAGGAAGGTTAGACTATACCATCACGCTAAGACCAATAAGAGCGGAACCCCAATGAAGAATGTTTCAAAGACGTTCTTTTTCTCTAGAGAGCTTCGTGTAAACGTTCACGCGAACGAAGTTACGGACAGAGGCTAGTTTTATATAAAAGAATAACTAACGGACTGTCTGATTAACGGAAAAATGACGGATTTTCATAGAACAGTGCAACAGATAGGTACATTTTAGGTAATACATAGGTAATGCCCAATCAAATTAACTAAATTAATAGTGAACAAATTTTTAAAGGAATATTTACAGGAATAAATATATGCAGTTACTTCTCATGGAAAGATAGTAGATGCTTCCTTAAGCCTGAAATCATTGTAATTTTCATTTATATTGAATAAAATATATACTTGCCCATTTTACAAGTAACTATTTGATTCGTAGAAATTATTTCGAAAATCTCATTAAATTTACTTTTATATCTTAGAGTGTCTGGATCGGATGCTACAACTCTCACAACTCCATTTTTTTATAACATAGGAGGCAAACGAACAGGTTTGTCTCACCTGATGTTAAGTGATCGCCACCGTCCATAGACACCAGCAACACCAGAGGAGTCGAAAGTGCGTTGCCAGCCTGTGTTGGTGGGGAAGGGGAGAAGGAAAAGGGGGAGGGAGGGAAGGGAGAAGGGGAAAAGGGCCCCCGGCGCTCTCACTGACCGAACGAAACGCAACAATGCAAGCATGCAAATAATAATGGACAATAAACAAGAATCTAACTGTACTTTTTCGTGAAAAAAATTGTTACAAATGTCTAGGAATAACTAATAGAATACATTTCAATCATTTTTTAGAAATGTTTCTCTGTTTGTATGAACACGCATCACTGCTAAAGCTCTGAGTTCACAATAAAACCTCACCAGGGAAATCATGAAGCATATCCTCGAGTATAACTTAGTCTTTGTTTGGTTAAAATCGCTTCACTCTATCAAAAGTTATTGTAATTTTAATGACAACGCGACTTAAGTACGAGAGAAAAGTACATACAAAAATAGATTTTATATATTCCGATGATTTTATTAGTCTTTTTTTTTTTAAATTAGGCTCCACGCGGACGGTGTTGCGGCCACAGCTTTTTTTTAAGTGATCACTACCGTCCATGGACACTAACAACACCAGAGGGGTCGCCAGTGCGTTGCCACCCTTTGGGGGGAAGGGTTAGAGGAGGGAGAGGAGAGAGGAGTGGGGAGGGGAGATGGGCCTCCAGCGCTCTTACTGACCGATCAAAATACAGCTATGCAAGCACTGTTACTTCACGTCGGTGTTTCTGTGTGTCGGGTGGTAGTACCCCGGACGAGCCGACCCATTCATGTTGAAACCAGTAATAGCTACAGCGTGGCTCTACCACCATAAAGCGTGGCTCTACCACCATGAGCTAGTTTAATATAAAGTTATTAGAGTTTTAAGAAGTCACCATTTTTTATAAGGTGTTCAGCGTTCATATGTTTTCTGGACAAGAAGAGGGCCGAGCGGTGTGTTTCTTATGTATTTTTCACTCTGTATATATTGTCAAAATAATTAAAAACGCAGACGAAATCGCGGGTATAAGTTAGTTTAGAATAATATTCTCCCTCCAAAAACCATAAATCCATTCTACAACTTCTCGGTTCCATATTCAAAAGACAAATGACATTCCCATGTAAAGGGGCGACCATAGATTTGCTTGTTTGGTAATTCTATTTAGATTCGTACGAATAAAATTGAAAAATACTTTGATGTCGCTGGCTATTGAGCGAACCGGCTATTCGATTATACGGAACTCGACTTTTCAATTTGTGGGTGCCTTTTTTTATTCTGTGACCGAAATTATTGGTGTAAGCAATTTCTAACCAATTTAATGTAAACGGCGCTGAAACAGGGCTGTAGCTAGAGTCGAATTCGAGGTACTGGTTACAGGTAGGGCGGAAGTATACAATTTATCATAATTTATATGCCTTCGAATGTCACAAACTGTGGTATATTCGAAAAAGATACCTATCGCTACAATTTTTTTTTCTCAAACTATGAACAAACGATTTAATTATAATAATTTATCTTAGTTTTTGATATTTTTAAGGTAGGGCACTGTGATTTCAAGGTAGGATACTGTCCCACAATGCTGCCCCCTAGCTACCTACGGCCGTACGCTGAAAGTAAGTTATTTGTAAGTTTTTATAATAAAACTAGCTGAACAGGCCACGCGTTGCTGTGGCTCAGTTATTTTTTATATCATAGGAGGCAAACGAGCAGTTGATTTACCTGATGATAAGTGAAGAGTCGCAGGTGCGTTGCCACCCTGTGTTTGGGCGAGGGGGAGTGGGGAAGGGAAGAGGGCAGAGGGGAGGTGGGTTATCTGTCGCTCTACTGACCGAACGAAACGCAACAATGCAAGCGTCAATTACTTCACGTCAGTTTTCTGTGGGTCGAGTGGTAGTAACCTGGACGAGCCGATGCATTCATGCCAGTAATAGCTTCAGCATGGCTCCTACAACCTCTAAAATATATAGATATTTATAACAATCGGTCCTACAGTTTTCTCTCAACAAACTAAATTAAAGCGCCATCTGTTCGATACTGATGGAACTTACAATTAATAACAATAAACAACATTGACAAACGCTTAATTTGTTCTTAAAGAATATTGAGGCAATTAACCGAAATATATATTAATATATCTCTCAAGTTGAACCAAATTATACATAAATACCAACATTTCAAGAAAATCAGTTGAGTAATTTTGGAGTTCATCGTGGAGAAACGTTATGACACTGGATTTTTTATATTTAGACAAGTCCTGTGCCTTCTTTCACTTGAAAAAACGAAGAATAAACAGGTTTTGTTACTTCATGGGAACTAATGTTTTAGTTGAATTAATTAACGATCACTGACCTCAGTTAAATTTTATTAATACAGCTTAATCCCTGTGGAAAAACTTAATGATGTATGGGCTATACACACATACAATACACTGATAAATCCTCTATCTCCCATTAAAACTCTCATATACACGATGATCTTGCATTATAAATTAGATAGATAAATAACAAAAAAAAAAACTTGGAAAACAAAAACGCAGAAGTGAATTAAAAAAAGATTGGAGTGAAACGATTATGGCTCAGAGGGTAGCGTGTTCGGACACCGCGTGGACAGACGTTAGTTCGAATCCTTGCGATTGAGCAGCATCTTTCGTTGTAGGAAAACATTGTAATCAAAATCTAAAAGACTTTATACAATTTAGACCCTAATAAGGCGCTTATGAATGTTAAAACCACCACCAGTTCGGTCAACCAATCCAGCCATCAAGACACTCGGTCGGGCTTATCTTTTTAACATACGTATATAACAATACATTACATTTTACAATCGTTTCCAGTAGATGCACGGAGAGGAGTAAATTCCAGATATCACCATCATTCACATTATTGATCCACTCTATAATAAGCCTTTAGATACCAAAACCCGTTCTCCATGACGCTTAAACTTTAACCGTGTTATTACAAAAAACTTAAATACGTATTAAATACTTGGTTTAAAAAAGTTTCCTAATAAATGCACCGCGTTCGCCAGAGGCAAGTTCGCGCTATCCTTTTTTCGCAAGTCTAACCTAACGCAATAAAAACGAGACAAAAGAGCAAGATGGCGAACATTCAGCGACCGCGGTGCATTTAATATGAGACCTTTTTAAAGCCAGGGTTCAATACGTATTTAACTTTTTTGTAATAACACCGATACAGTCCGGCAAATCGGTAATATGCTTTGGGATGTAGCTGCCGAGTATGTCATCCTCTTTGGCAGACAACTTTTGTATATATTGTAAATAGAACGTCGTTGAAAGAAATGAATGATCACGACTCTATAAATACCTTTTATGGTCATATTAATAAACAGTCTATTTCACGCACTCCGAGTATTATTATTACGCTGTCCGTGTCAGTCTAGAATATTATAGTATTGAGCTCGAAGCTCCTACAGGGACTTTGTTGTAAAACCTAACACTATTACCTAAAAAACTATTGATTTTGCTAAATCTGAAACATTGGACGATCAGTTTGTTACAGTTTCTAGTATTTAGATCATGCCGGTCTTTTAAAATATGACTTTTTTTCCATCTTGCCCGACTAGAAAGAAAGAAATATTTTATTGTTGGAGCAACCATACAATTGAATTAAATTACACTAACTAATTAGACAGAAAAAGAAACATTTCAAAATGAAAAATAGATGTCCAACAATTGGCGAACCCATTCAACAAAAATCTGCAACACAATAAGTAGTACTGCAGCGCTGATTTTCGATGGGAGCCTATATGATGATAAACGGACGTTCAGTCGGTCATATGAATGATAATACAAAGTTTAAAACGAACAAATAAATAACACAGATACAAATAACACGTCACGGATGGACACACTAAAGAGATATAGCTACTGTAACCTCAAATTCAGGATTAAACAAAACAAATAGATTTAGAACAAAAAAATACACACCAATAAACAGAGCTTACAATAGAAATGCGTTAATACATTATACGTCACTTTAACGACTAGGAGGTCCTTTTTTTTTTGTTTTTTTTTTCGATCTGACTACGTTTTTGACCCAGCAAGGTCTTAACAGCTTCACCGGACTACTAAGGCGAGCGCTTACGGCACTCAGCCGATTTTATTTTGACAACTAGCTCAAGGGTGCGCGGCACACTTCGGCTTTGGCTGTTACCTGATACATGCAATTCGCGACCTATCTGAGCTAACCTAAGCTAAGCTAACTATTCATACATATATGAGTTGTTGAAACATATATCTGTACCAAGCATACATACCTCAACAACCCTTATATATATTTCGTATTGGATAATAAAACTAGGAGGTCCTTTACGTTGAAAATGTACTCTAAAGCACACACAGGTGTTTCTCAGCCGCTGCGTTGAGAGCCAGCTTCCTCCAAGTTTAGCGTGTCTACTACCTTAGACCACATCGCTATTTACCATCAGGTGAGATTGTCATACGCTAAAAAATTGAATTATCCTTTCTTCTATTAAAAAAAAAGCGCCGGTGCGTACGGGGCCTAATGGTAATGTTAAATATACGAGGTTTATATCGAGGAGTGTTCTCGTTTCGGATGTTTTCGCACCCGAGGCCGTCGATTAGCCACCAATCCTCTTCATTTATTCGATTTCGGAACGACGCCATTTTAGGACACGTGCGCGTTGCAAATAAGGCGGGAAGAAGGCTAGCCGGTAGCATTTATACAGCATGATATCTAAAATTCTAAATAATATTACATATTTATTTGTTATACTTTCATCCCTTAACAACTCATCTGATCATCGTGAAATTGTACATACACGTTGTTAGGTATACAAAAAAAATACGTAGAGAACACAGGGGAATTGGCGTCACTTGAGATCAAACTCCAATAACTTTTAACCATTTTTTTAAATTATAGGGGGCAAACGAACAGGCGGTTCACCTCATGGTAAGTGATCACCTCCGTCCGAAGACACTAGCAACACCAGTGGAGTCGTAAGTGCGTTGCCGGCCTGTGTTTGGGGGTGGAGGAATGGGAAGGGGAGAGAGGGCGGAAAGGTGGGTATCCGGCGCTCTCACTGTCTGAACGAAACGCAACAGTGCTTACACAGATACTTCACGTCGGTTTTCTGTGTGTCGGGTGGTAGTACCCCGGACGAGCCGACCCATTCATGCTGAAACCAGTAATAGCTACAGCGTGGCTCTACCACCTACAACCATGGATAGTCTTGAATAAAGTTTTAGTTTTTTATTATAGTACAATCAACCAAGTTTTATCACACCCACATAGAAATTAAACAAAGATAAACAATCAAAGATAAATAAAGATAATTATACTCATTTAAAAATAAGTAACTGTGACTCCCAATTGCCCAAGAGTACGGGGTAAGAACCAGAATACGGTGTAATGAGATTCACCGGTACAATGGCAATCATAATATAATTATGTAATAAAATATCAAATTTGCGAACACTGATATTAGTATTTCTATTCAAAAATCCCTGAAGCAGTCTGAATGATGAACAAGCAATTCATACACTAAACCAACCACATCGGTGAATAGAATCCTTAACAAGGAGTTTCATTTCAATTATTCCGTAAGCACTAAATACATTTGAGTTTCTTATTTTTGATGGCATAAGGGATTGGGAATCTAGTTATGTAAGTCAGATATGTGAGACGCGTGGTCTTATCCACTAGGCTACCATCGCTCTAGTATAAATAACTGATGCTAAGCACAGTACAATCGTAAAACAATAGCGACCACTGAGTAACACACTATCCAGCGCCGGTCGCCGCTGTCATGACGCCCTGCGAAAAGCTGAACTATAAGATAATTCATCTATAAACTATAAATTCCCTATTTCTAGACCTGTTAACTGCTGCTTCATATCAATAAGGACACCAGAACAGATTAAAAACCACTTATATACACGTTTACAAAAGTATTTTAGAAGAATTTCTACCATGGTATGGTTTCACAATAATACTAACTTTTACCGAAACTTCTTGTTCATAATATAACCTAACAAATCTAATCCCGATCAAGGATCAAGAAAGTGGCCTAATCTCGTTAAAATAATTCATAGAAATTTCGAAATAAAAATAAACATTCTGTAGAGCAAATGGCGATAGAATACGACACTGTAATTGGAGCACTCAATTTGCTGGCACTTTCCCGCCGACGTACGCCGCGCGCGTGCCTGACGTACGACCCATTCAATTGTCTATGCTATCTGTTCTATAATCGATTGTTTTGTCTATGGTATCCCTTTGTTGTGGAGAAAAATAATGAAGATGATAGATATTCAAATTTCTTTAATATCAATCATACATAGTGTTTTTTTTTTATGAAAAAAAGAGATCTATATAACTATAGAGTAAAATAGAGACTATTAATTGATTAACCTAAAAATACTTTAATTAATGTAAAAAAATAGATACATCAACGTTCTAGACTAACTACAAAGCTGTAGATATGTCATAAGCGCTTCGACAGCGCCTTGTTAAAACTTGGCTAACTAGCTTACCTTTGACAGCTGCCCCGTCAATCCGCCCGTATCTAAGCAACATATAACTATTTCTTTTTCACCACAGATATTGAGAATATGCCATCTTACTTCCGCATTTTGTCTAAGACAGTGTAGCGTTACGATAATACTTTACGTATGTGTGCGTTATCGTGTCATTTGTTTTGTGGAAATATCATGTAGGTAACGTGTCTACAGCTTTTTAGTTATCATCATTGTCTAATCCCGTGAAATCCTGAAGAAAAACTCTTCTGCCTCGATACAATATACACCAAAAGATCGGCAACGGTCCGTTGACGCAAAGCCTTTGCGCAAAAGACTTTTTTTAAGAAAAAAAAAACGAAATAAAGAATGTATACTGCTGGATTAAAGGGCACGCTTCATTGCGGATTATCATTTTCGCTTGCAAGAATCGTATTATTTTAGGGATCCGTTCGTATTTCTTATCTCATATATTATACCCTACATTTTATTGATGTGAAACATCTATAGGTGCCGCGCTTATAAACCTGATTTTGTAAAACGATTTTTGCGATAAGGTAACGTATTATTACACTAATCACGTATAGCGTCGATGCAGTCAGGAATGGCAATAAATACTTCGTAGATACTGTCACTATTTATTTGGCCAGAGCTTCGCCTTACAATACTTGGTATATAAGAAGTGCGTATATATTACCAACATCTTGCCTTTTAAAGGCCCATCTATATAAGTCAAAGCAATTACTATTTATACATAATTCCGCAAAATAATTTAAGTAACACAAAAATAATAAAGTATGAACAAATTAATGTTATTTAAGCTATACAACAATTTTATATAATTATCCTTATTTTTTTATTTTTTTTTTATGTCATAGGTGGCAAACGAACAGGTGGGTCACCTGCTGTTAAGTGAACACCACCGTCCATGGACACTAACAACACCAGAGGAGTCGCAAGTGCCTTGCCATCTTTTGGAGGGAAGGGTTAGGGGAGGGAAAGGGAGAGGAGAGAAGAGAGGGGAGGGGAGGTGGGTCTCCGGCGCTCTCACTGACCGAACGAAACGCAACAATGCAAGCA
>MU158761.1:630657-680500 GCA_015888305.1 Antheraea pernyi
GGGAGGTCCCTACCCTTGGTGGTGGGGGGCTTGCAATTTCGGCCCCCCATCACGTGCCCCGAGGGCCTCCCCGCGTCCGCGCATACGGCGCAGCGGACCACCTCCGCCTTGCATTGGGCCGTTTTGTGGCCCGCCGCGCCGCAGCGGTAACACCCGCCCCCCTGCTGGACGAGGAGGGGCACAAGCATTTCAAGCCACGCATGGGCTTCTCGTCCAGCAGGTGGACGCGGACGACGCTCCACCCGACCAGGAGCTTGCCGGCCTCGACAAGCTCCCTGGCTGCTACCGCGGGGAGCGTTATGTGGACCACACCAAGGCCCCCCCAATTTTTCTTGATTTCCCCGACCTTCAAGTCGGCCGCCTTGCAACCGGCCTTCGCCGCCACGACCGTCTGAATCTCGAGGGAGGACACCGAATCGTCCAGCCCGACGATTCGGATGTCCGCCCTCTTGGTCGGCACGACGACCGTGGCGATGTCGGCCAGCGCCGTTTCAAGCTCCCGGGCCAGTTCGGCGGCCTTCTCTTTGGTCTGCCCCGGGAGCTCAATTTTTCGGGCTCCCGTGGCCGTCTGCCGGACCCGGACTTCCCCAACGCCCATGTCCGTCAAGGCCACGGCTTCCCGCGCCTTTGTGAGGACCTCTCTGTATCCTATCCCCCTGCCGGCTGCGGCACCCTGCAGCGTCACAATAACCGCAGCCGATTTGGGGACGGATGGCAGCTTCTGCCCCGCCGGTCTTGGTGGGGCCATTGGAGCCGTCGAAGCTGTGGCTTTAGGCGCCACCGGGGCCTTGGCGGCCTTCTTTTTACGGCCCACCACGACGACCCAACTGGAGCCAGTAGCCGCCGCCGCAGGGGCCGGCAGTTCAGCCCAGTTCATCCCCAAAGGGGCGATCGGGGCCTGGGACACCGGTGCCGGCCTCTGGGGTACTGCCGGTCTTGCAGGTGGAGCCCCCGCTCCACCCTTCCTCCTGTCAGCCGCCAAGGGAGGACGGACAGGCACCTCCGGAGGGAGGCGACTCTCCAGACTCTCCAGGCGTGCGTTCATCATATTGCCGAACGACACCTGGAGAGACCGCTCGAGGCGCGAGACGGCCCCAGCGAGCACCTCCTCCCACTGCTGTGTGGGAAGCTCTGTCGGACCCATAGCAGGTGCTGGAGGCGGAGGCATCTGCCTTTTGGCGCTCGCTTCCTGCTTCCATGCCAGGATCTCCGCCTTGAGATCCTCGACATGGCGGCGGAGGTTCTTTGTCTCCCTCTGGAGCTTCCTAACCTCCGCCGACTCCGTGCGGTCAGCGAGCGCCTCCACCACCTCCCTAAGGGTCCTAGCTGCCCCTTTTAATACCTTTATGCAGGGCCCCGACAGATTCCCTGACTTTTTGACGGTGTCGAATAAGCTAAGCTAACTATTCATACATATATGAGTTATTGAAACATATATGTGTACCAAGCATACATACCTCAACAACTCTTATATATATTTGGTATCGGATAATATTCTAAACTATTTCAGTTTGATAAGGGAAAAAAATAAAACCCTTCCACTTGCATGTGTAAGCGTGTATGCGTGCACGTGTGTGGAGGTGATATGTGTAATGTTGTCGCAGTGATGTAAGATTTTATGTCACTGTATCGCGCGAGCAACGCACTCAAGTGCTCCACGCCGAGGGAACGGACCTATCGTAATTATTTGTTTTGATCACGTGATATAGCGTTCAGATATGTATGTAATCTCCATACATTTTTCCGTTTTCTACTGGTGTTAGCGATTGTAGATAAGTAACTTGGCTAGGCCTCCTGATTATTTACGACTTTACGACCCATTCTCATACTTACAAAAACACATAAAAAAATCATAAAAATCGGTCGAGTCGTTTAGAAGGAATTAGATCACAAACATCGCGACACGAGATTTTTATATATCTTCTATACATATATAAGAACGTGAATGTAATTTGTTTGTACTTTTTTAATTTTCGTAAAAAAATTGTTGCAGGTGTCTAAAAATAAGTAATAAAATACATTTTTAATCAATTCTAAAAATGTGCGTCTGTCTGTTTGTATGAACATGCATCACTGCTAAAATACTGGGTTCACAATAAACCCTGGGTTCGTGTTGATATCTCACGTGAGGTAACAGTGCATTTCGTTCATTTTCGTTTTGTTCGGTCAGTAAAAGCGCCCGAGGGCCACCTCTCCACCCCTCCCAGCGCTTTCCTCGCCCCCTCTCCCAAACACAGGCTGGCAACGCATTAGCGACTCCCCTGGTGCTGTTAGTGTCTATGGACGGCGGTGATCACTTAGCATCAGGTGACCCGCCTGTTCGTTTGCCGCCAATGATATATATATAAAAAAAAAACACAACTTTAGATTTCGTCCAAAAACACTTGGGCAATATATAGAGACATAATATAATTATGTTATGAATTTTTTTTTTAAACTGTGATTTTTATAGGCACTACGCTGTTAGCGATGTATGTTTTCCTGCGTGTAGAAGTGGGGCAAGCGTTATTTGTTACGTTTTCGCGTCTCAACTACTCTGGTATCATCACGAAATTCTGCATACACGTATCTTAGATCCCGAAAAAATGTACCGTTCTATCGAATCTATAGTAATGTGAGCGAATCTACGAGCAAAAACTAGTAAAATATATTGTTAAGGTTAAAATATGCAGACGAAATCGCTGGAATACAACCAGATTTTTTTTCAGGGTAAATATACCTACATACCTGATAAAATTAATACTGAGAGGTCGATATTTCGTTAACCCATTCAAAAAAATCTTAAAGGATTAACCGCTTGCATCTCAAGCATGCGTGAAAATTTCCTAAGTACCATCGAGCAACAATGGCTGATAGAAAATTAATAAGCCGCGCACTGTCATGCCATATCCCACGCAATGATACAAGAAAAAAAAGATCTCGAATCCCTAGGGGATTACGCGACAAATGCATTCTGAACGCGGCCACACCGAAGACGCTTCCAAATTCAAAAAATTAAAAAAAAAACGAACGCCTCCAAAATATTTATAATCGTTATGTCTATGATTAGGGTTCAGTGGTACCGATTTCTTTTTGTCAAACTTTTTGCGGCCTTGAGAGGGACGCGCGACCTTATTTGTATCTCAGTTTTTTTTTTACTACCAATCTTCTAAATTATTACTGCCATTGTCGAGTAGATAATAATATTACAAGTGTCATGTGATAATTTCAATGCTCCAACAAGATGGTTGTCACCTTGTTAGAACTCTCCATGGAGTTTTCGTGGCATCGAAGAATTCATGATCTGTGGTATTATTTTCCATCCACATCATTTGTGCACAATAACCGAACTATACTACGTAACATATCTATTTATCTTTTCGTAAAAGTAAAGAAGGTAAGGTTATAGGCTCTTGTATTTAACTTCAAACGAACAAATTTAATCTTGTTAGAATCTGTGCAGTTAATTTCCACGAATAACAGTTGACAATAAACCCGCATATAATCTGCATTCTTTCATGTATGGCACAGAATATTTCACAAGGAAACCCTCATTTATACAAATAAATATAATTGAAGAGAGTGTTTGTAATTCCAAAATAACAGCTTTTTATTAAATGGATATGAAAGTATATACAAACTTATTACAAAAAAAAATGTTTAAGATGTTTCTCTGTCTGTTTATTTGTTTACTCCGGCTAATTACCGAAAAGGTTTGATCGATTTTGACGGGACTGTCACTGGCAGATATTAAAAAAGTTTTCTTATATTTTAGAAAAAATATTACGGTTCTACAGCAATATTACAAATAACTCTACAATAATATTAAAAATAACTCTACAATAATATTATAATTATTAATATACAATTAAACAAGCAGTGGCCAGTACAACGCGCTCCCTACGCAAACATATGCACTGAACAAAGTTTTTTTTACTAAATTTTAATAAGTCAAAAGCTAGTTACGAATAAAAATAAGATTTACTTATAATAGATACCGAAGTTAAAACGTGCTTCATTAGAACTCGGCAAATACACTAGACTTTCTATGATATATACTTTTCACGCCTAAATATTGAATATTAATAACCGTCGTAGACAAGACTGTACTGATCCCTTTTTAAGGCTGTTCCAAGGATAGCATTAACTACTTAAGTTACCAGTTAATTACATCTATTATTGAAAATCCAACGTTACCAAACAATTAGGAAGTGATAACCTGGTGATCTAATTGAATACCTACTACACAATAAGCCTGAAGGAAGTTTTAGTTTACTTTAAGTTTTAGTGAAGAAAATACATCGTGGTAACACCGTAGCATCGTGGTAGAGTATTATCAAATGCAATCGAGTTTAATTAATTTCAACATATACCAATACTAGTGTTCCCGAAAGCCCTTAAAAGCCAGTTGTTCCAGATTTAGCATCTTCAAAAATATAGTTCATAACACTTACAAAGATTTAAAAGACATGGAACCTAAGATTCCAAATTCAAATTGAAGCACAATGAAGGTAAAATAACTAAATACTCATGGTGAGTAATAGTAATAATGTTCGTCCAATAGGACAGGCGAAGGAATTAATCTATACTGCCAATTCTGGAGTTGTCAATATAGGTAGTTCTTATGTATTCTTTAAAGGACTAATTGCCAAATCTTCTATTAAAAATCTCGTACATTTTTTTTAATCATCTTTTAATTCTGAAGTTGTCATTATAGGTAGTTCTTATGTATTCTTTAGTCAGTTTTCTTCTATGTCCAAGTTAATGTAAAGGCATACGCGCCAAATTTTATCTATGTCCAAATTAATGTAAAGACAGAAACGCCAAATCTTCTATAATATATTCTTTTATCCATCTTTTATCTTAATCTCCTTGTTAATAGTGGCGTATCATCTTCTTTGTCTGAATTATTTCGTTTCTATTACCCAGAGTGTTTGTTAATTTCCATTGTCGAGTAGTTAATTCAATGTTGCAACAAGATGGTGGCTCTCTTGTTAGAACTTTCCAGGGAGTTTTTGTGGCATCTCAGAATTCATGGTCCGTGATATTATTTTTCATTCACTTCACTTATGCACAATAAACGAATTATATACATAAAACACCACCAATTTTACATAATATAGAGTCAAGTAACACAAGACTATGAATAAAATATAAAATCCACTACATGTCAGACCAAAATCCCGCCAAAAACTCTACTCTACTGTATTCTGTAGTAAAGTGATAGGTATATTAAAAGTTTATTTAAAAAGTTCTAATCGTATACAGAACTTGACGTTTGTTAACAGATCACGCTTTACTTAAATTTCAAAAATCGAATCCCATTCTACAGGAGGTGTGATTGGATCGATCCTGCGACATTGACATCAAACCGGTGCTGCCACCTGTCGTGACGCGCCGTGTGAACTGCGCTCATACGCACAATGATTTGGCAAGAAAATTTACAATGAAACTGATAAATCTTTGTTCCAGTTTGATACGGATGGACTCTCAATGACTTGCGTATATTATTTTTTTTATTTTACTCGTAAAATATCCTTTATAAGGCACAAGTTCGACCTTGCGTGGAATACTGCTCGCACCTCTGGGACGGTTCCGCTAAATACCTCTTTGATACCCTGGACAGGTTGCAGAGACGGGCTGTCCGCATTATGAATGATGCAGACGTAACAGTGTGTATAGAGCCGCTTCAGTTAAGCAGCGGCATAGCCTCACTGAGCGTATTCTACCGTCTGTATCACGGCGAGCGTTCCGAAGAGTTATTTAATTTAATCCCTTCGTCCCCTTTCCACAACCGAACCACACACACTTGGCTTCGTATTCAGTTTTACGGTAAATTGTATCTGGGCACGAACTAAAAAGTTCGCAACGTCAAACATTTGCCGTACCGTGAAGCTGTGAAACAATCTCCCGGCTAGTGTTTTCCACCCTTCCTATGTCATGAGGTCCTTCAAGCGTAACGTGAAGAGATACTTACGCAGGCTGGCATGACTGCGGCGACCGGCGATCGATAGTTTGTCTCTCGGTGGTTGCCATTGCTTTTGGATTGTACTATGCTTACCATCCCGCATAGTGCAGTCACTTTTTCGTATTGCAATTAAAAAAATAGGTTCATGCTTGACCTCAATCACTGACGTTAGAAAATAAGTAGAATTGAAGATTATGCGCTAATATCTCCTTTATCGCAATTAAAACGAAGCAAAATCCATCCATTATAGAACGTACCAAAGAAAAATTGTACGTACAAATTTCTTACCGTTACGAATTATTATAGATTTCATGTATTCTTTCCACTGAATACTCAAACTACAATATTATTTTTTTATCTTTTTAAACGATATCCGAAATCTTTAAAGAGAGGCGAAGTTTCTATCATTTTTTTTTCAAATGTATAACTAAAAAAACTATAGATATGTCATAAGCGTTTCGACAGTGCCTTGTTAAAACTTGGCTAACCACCTTATTTTTGACGGCTGCCCCGTCAATCCGCCCGTATTTAAGCAACATATAACTAATTCTTTTTCACCACCGATATTGAGAATATGCCATCTTACTTCGAGATTTCATCTAAAACAGTGTCGCGTTACAATATTATTTTACGTATGTGTGGGTTATCGTGTTAATTGTTTTGACAAAATATCATGTAGGTAACGTATCTATTAATTATAATATCATTGTTTTTTTTTCAATAAATATGTTACTGTATCTGTAATGAAGATACCTTTTTTTCTATCTCTCGGGAGTATATTTTTGAAGTGAAACTTCTAATGCGACTTCCAACAAGGTTGCGTTAAACGTTTAACGCTACCATGGAGGGGGTATGAAAGCACTGTTGCGTTAAACGTTCAACGCTCCTGGAGAGGGGGAATAGAAAGGACAGAGCGAGAAAAATAATCAAACATTTCGTATCTTACTTGAGTTATCATAATCCCATTGTAAATGTTATAGATTTGGATATTTCTCCACTCGAAAATGAGAATTAAAAGATGCGAACAATTGTGAATTGTGAGCAATGTTAATAAAGTTTGTCTTAAAGAAACAATATGATTTCACTAAAAATCAATTTCTACCCCTTCCTATTTTCATTTCCACATTACGAAGTTTCACTTCTTCAGCGCGGAGGGACTCCACGCACTATTTTTTTTAAATTAAAAGTTAAGTAATTGAGGAATAAACACGTATAACAAACAGCCACATATTCGCTTTTTTTATGCCATAGCGTGCAAACGGACAGGTGGGTCATCTGATGTTAAGTGATCACCACCGTCCATCAACACCAGGGGAGTCGCAAGTGCGTTGCCAGCCTGTGTTGGGGGAAGGAGGAAGTGGACCTCCGGCGCTCTCACTGACCGAACGAAACGCAACAATGCAAGCACTGTTACTTCACGTCGGTTTTCTATGAGAGGGTGGTACTACCCCGGTCGAGCCGACCCATTCATGCTGAAACCAGTAATAGCTTCAGCGTGACTCTACCACCTTTATAATTAGTTAGGATGTTATATTAAACAGTATTCACATTATAGTTTCAAATTACATTTCGTTTTAAAAAAAGAAAACGTCGCGTCGGAATCAAATTCTTGTAATACGAGGCTGGTTATTAAATAAGAGCGCGCGTTTAAAAGGATTATTTCGTGGCGGCCATGACACGTAGTGCATCGGAGTTTAAAAAAAATGAAATAAAAACGCATAATAATTGTTTATGGCTTAGCTGCCAGTGTCAAAGTGTTAAATATCGAACACAGTCTAATTTGACAAGTGGGTATGGCTGAAAAACTTCAATCGCTTCGCTGTTGTGACCACGCGTTATGAGTTTTTCTGTATATAATTTAATTGATTATTTCTTGATTAACATAGTGAGTCGAGGAAACGGCATTATGTTTTAATAAAGGATTTTGATATATGGAATAAAAAAGGTAAGGTAGAAAAGAAAAGCGACGATGCAAAATAATTTTTAAAACACTTAGTTGATAGCTTTATCGGATACCGCGTTAATCTACGTAGGTTCGAATCCTTGCGACACAGTAGGAGCTTTCGATGAAGGAAAACTTTGGGGTGAGACCATAGTATGTGGTAGAGCCTTTTTTTTAACGTGGAGAGAAAATCCATCATGGACTGTCAGGCCTTCGAAGGAGAGCCTGAACTAAACCGACCACCAGCCTTTGTGCTGCCACGCAGGGTGGTGCCATACGGCTACTTTAACCGACTAAAACTCCACGACAACCAACGCCACACTACAGGGGTGTCCCGGAGTTGCGTTAGCGTTTCCCACGCCACCGCCAACTGAGGCAGTCCTGTTGCGAGACTGCCTCCCAGCCCACCGAACCCGTGCAATGGGAGTCCAGGGCCCCCTCCCCTTCCCCCCTGGGTTTTGCTGGCAGCGGATGGGCTAAGCCACTCCACCGCCGCCCCACCATTGATTTCTTACCGAGGTTTACTCCTCGTCCACCATGGCCTCCCCAAGGCCCCTCCAACCTAACTACCCCTAAGCCTGTAGTAGAACCTGTTCTAAGCCCATCTGGCTAACTACCACCCTCGATTAGAAAATCTGTAACCAAGCACTTGTTGGCGAGTTCCGGCAACTGTCTCTTTTCCGGCAACCAGTCCGCCCTCCTTTAGACTTAGTGTGTTTATCATCTTGAACCACATCATTGTTTACCATCAGAAGAGATTGTGGTTAAACGCTATAACCTATAAATAAAAAAAGTGTATAGTTTACACACGGTACAAGTGAAACTTTCGAAACGAAATTAAGAACAGCCTATTCTTCACTGTTCTTTAATACAAGAAGGCAACCGAGACACTGGTCTCACTCCAGCCAACACAGTGTTTGCCCCCACTATTTTTCATCATACAAAAGGCTTGGGGATCAGAATTTTAAAGCCGGAAGGGCTTAATAAAAATTGACTTCAAAATATTATAATAAATAAATAAATAAATTCGAGGCAGTCTTAATGACTGCCGACGGAAGTGAAAACTCAAAATAATGAAATAAATGTGTTCTCTTTTGAATTTTTAATTTAATTACAGTCTGAATTATTGAAATGTCATAATTACCATATTTAAATGATTACAATATCATAGTTGCTAGTGTGACGCAAGCCGCGCTAGCGCAATACAGTCGGCCACACTTACTAGCATGTCATGACTCCAAATCAGAAGTTTATCTCCTGCCAAAAAAATACCGCTCAACGTGCCCAAATTTTTTTATAAAAAAAACATAGGGTACTTCAAGTTTCGGAATTTACATTATAATTATAATACATTATGCTATAATAATTAACGAGATGTCTCGTGTTGATCTTTAACCGTCGATACTTAATACGTGTCCTGAAAAAATCACGCAAACCATTGTCACCCTAACAAATATGGAAGTAAGAAAAAAAGATCGTTTCTCGAAGCGTCTCGCATTTCTGTCGGCGGTGTGACAGGTCGATATGAAGTTATGTCTGTCGCCGGTTGACGAGAGAGACCGTCTGAGGATTATTGTTTGATTATGTTTTTCAACAGAAATCACTATCATATTATGTACGTATATAGTAATAATAAAAAAAACAACTTCAGAGATTAGTTTCAACTGTTTTATAAAAACGCCAACGTTCCAAGCCACACACGTTATACCTACATATATAATACTAGCTGTGCCCGCGACTTCGTCCGCTTGGAACTCAATGTAAAAAACAGTGACAGGCAGAGTTTAAAATTGCCGATACGTCGTGGGCTGGCGTGGTGATTGCGGCCATACCTTCCTTCAGGTAGAGACCTATGGCCCTGCAGTGGGTCTCTTAAAGGCTGATGATGATATAAATAAATCTGCTATTACTATACATTAGTATATATAGTATATATTAATAATAGGTCTTTACCTATGAAATTACCGTTCTGCAGTACTGGCTATTTCAAATCAAAATAATTTTGCGTTTGGCTAAGAATTCTAATTTCAAATTAATTTTATTTTAAAAACATGGAATTCTTTTTCCAATAGTAGTCATTTGTTTGTTGATTATTGTTACATTTTCATCTCATTTCAATCTTTTTTATCATCATGGATACGTTAAAAATTCGAGTAATTATGGAATATGAGTACCGTCGTGGCAGCAACGCGGCACAAGCGGCACGCAACATCAACGACGTTTACGGAGCTAACACTACAAACCAAAGCACCACCTGTTATTGGTTTGCTCGCTTCCGTTCTGGGAATTTCGACCTGAAAAATGAACCTCGCGGTCGTCCGAAGACTTTGGTCGACAATGACGAATTAAAGGCGATTGTGGAAGATGATGATACACAATCTACGGCTGAATTAGTAGCAGCTTTCGACGCTAGCGTCAAAACAATATTGGTCCATTTGCGTCAAATTGGCAAGGTAAAAAAGCTTGACAAATGGGTGCCCCACGAACGCAATGATCGCTAGCGCGAATTACGCGTCGAGACTTGCCTTGCACTGCTTAACAGACACAGAAATGAAGGAATTTTGAACCGCATTGTTACCTGCGATGAAAAATGGATTCTGTTTGATAACCACAAGCGCTCAGCAAGTTGGTTGGTTCCTGGTTCAGCACCTAAACAATGCCCTAAACGAAAACTTACCCCTAGAAAAGTGGTGGTTACTGTTTGGTGGTCTAGCGTCGGTGTGATTCATCATAGCTTCTTACCAAACGGGGTGAGCATTACTGCAGATGTGTACTGTGAAGAACTGAAGACAATGATGGAGAAGCTGGCACATCTCCAACCAGCATTAGTCAATCGCTCGTCTCCGCTGCTCCTGCACGACAACGCGCGACCTCATACTGCACAGCAGACGGTCTCCAAGTTGCAAGAACTGGGGTTGGAATTTCTCCGTCATCCGCCCTACTCACCAGACGTTGCGCCTCCAGACTACTACAATTAATTCAATGGAATTAAGAAAAAAAATTTTAATCGAGGAAGTTATTAAATTGGGTTTCGTTATATTAAGGTTACACTGTATATATACATCTATCTACAATCACGCTATGACCAATAGGAGCGGAGCAACAATGAAGAATGTTTTAAAATCGGGGTGTTTTTTCCTTTTGCGAGCTTCCGCTGTGTATTAGCTAATGCCCAAAGTAACTATTTCACGCGAACGAAGTCGTTGGCAAAAGCTAGTTTAATATAAAGTAGCTCAAGTTTCAGGAAACGACGATTTTATATACACTACGTACATGTTTCCTTGCAGTAGAGAAGAGGGACAAGCAGTGTGATGCGCATACACAGAAGAGGGGATGTAACCAGATAACATTGCTTACAAAGAAATGTTGTAGGAAAAATATATTTTTACTTCATTTTTTTTAGTTTTTACCTATGTATATAAACTATACTTATTGTTAAATATATATTATAATCAGTTGAGATCGAAGTTAATCAATTAAATGAAATAGAAAAACGATATCACTTTAGGAAAATCCACTAAAATGCAAGTAATTTAGCGCTATTAATAAAAAAAATCATTCTAAATCAAATATCTTACAGCCAGAAACGCAAACATTCCCTAACTTATTTATAGCTTCTTTTTTTATTTAAAACACAATAAACCTTATTATTTATTGACATAAGTGGATGTATTTTATTGTAAATGAGGCTATGTCAGGAAATAAATCGAATTAACGCGATAACAACATCCAATTAATTCGCCACCCGTGCAGACTATGAGAGTGCATAATTAAAAAAAAAAAAAACAAAATATAAATACCTTATTTTAAAATGCCAAAAATGGCATTAATCTGTTGTTCTTGTCTATGATCTTTGTGGATAACCTTTCCACGAAAATTATGTTCTTAATTTATATTGTCCCCATGAATCTATATATATAAAAGACGAATCAGAATGACTGCACGTATTTTACTGATACTTTTTTGTTTTCTTGGTTTTTACCAAAGCGGGATTTGTATGAATAAGAAGTTTGAAAAAAAAATTACCATATAAAAAAAATTAAGGAGTGGTCGAAGACAACAGGCCCAGCACAGAACTATTGACAAAATTGACAAATGGAGTTTTTGGCGGGATCTTGATCTTTCATGTAGTAAATTTTATTATTATTCATAATCTTGTGTTACTTGACTCTATATTGTGTAAAATTGGTGGTGTTTTATGTAATATAGTTTATTTATTGTGTATAAGTGAAGCGAATGGAAAATAATACCACGAATTCTGAGATGCCACAAAAATTCCATGGAAAGTTCTAACAAGATGGCCGCCATCTTGTTAGTTCATTGAAATTATATCAAGAAACTTGTAATATCGATACTCACTTGACAATGGCAGTAATAGTCTACTAGAAGACGTATTGCTGAAAATGGAATAGAAGAAGAACTTGTAATACTATTAACTACTTGACAATGGCAGTAATAATTAAAAATATTGGTTGCCAAAAATAAAGTTAAAAAAAAACATGGAGTGCTAGGAGGAGGAGGGTTAAGGAATTTTGGTGTCGAAAAACATAATAAGGCACGGTTGGCGATCCAAAAAAAATACATAGGTATTTACCAAAGGCAATCTATAAGAGTGTGTTTTTAATCTTAATTATTTCCATAAAAATATATCTACTAAAGCTTAAGTTTAAAAAAAGCTGTTTGAATATATCGAACTGAATTAGTTCAGAAAACTTGCCCGATACGAAATATATATATATATATATATATATTAGTTACTGAGATGTACATGCTTGGTACACATATACATTTCACAAACTCATATACGCATGAATATGTAGCTTAGCTTAGCTCAGATTGAGTCGCATCTTTGCGTAACCTAGGCTGTTGCTGTTGCCCAAGCCGAGGTGTGCCGTGGGCCGTTCAGTTAGTTGTCAAAATAGAACCGGCTGAGTACCTTAAGCGCTCGCCTTAGTAGTACGGTGAAGCTGTTAAGGCCTTGCTAGCGTAGTCAGTTCGAAAAAAAATCTTTGAATATATTTCATTTTGGTATTGTTTATATTTGTCTCTTTTCGATCGACGTAGTTTGGAATGTTTGCGAGTGAGTCGGAGCTTTTGAGAGCCAGTTTCTCTTTAGACTTAGCTTGATTTGTTCACGTTAAAACCTATAAAGAATATAAAAAATAAGGTGTTTCGTAAAGACACACGATATTAGTGAAATATGGAAGAATCTTAATTTAAAAAAATACAACAAAGTCAACACCATACGGTGTTTCCAGGCAGTCACCACGGCACGTATTTAGTGAGGGGATAGTTGGGATTAATCTCAGCAACTCCAGCAAATCAGTCGCCAAGTCCCTTTGAGAGTTATTTCTTTAGGTTTAGCTTATCTTAAAAGACATCATCACGTAAAATCCGGTGATATTATGTTTAAAAGTTACTATTAAAATGTTTACAAAATATTTAAAAACCCGTCACAGTGGCTAGTCACGATGAGGCTGATATATAATTGTCTTAATGTTAAGAGGTCACTATCATCTTCGTCCAAAGGCTAGTTAGTTATAAAATATTAGTGCATAACATTAATTACTGAGTTGAAAGTGTTAGAACCCCTGAGTCGAACCTCGCACAGGCTCTACCTTCTTATCTTGCAACTCTCCTTCGATTCAATTTACCAGCCAGTAGTTATGATATATAAAAAAAAATCATAAACATTCATAGACAAGATGACTAACCAATATCTAAGAATCAACTTATCACCATATCAAAGTCCCGATAGATGTAAACGACGGTGAAACACGCAGAGTCACGCACGAGAACATCATTTTACCGATTGTTACCTATCAAACATGCTCCCAAATTCCACTGATGATCAAGATATAGAATACCGTGTCCACAAACAATGCCATTATTCGGTAGAGAAAAAAGCGAGCTGTAGCTTCCACTCGGTTTTCGATGTTGTAAAAATAAAATAAAAAAAACATTCACCATAGACAAGACGGCGGCGGCCGCGGCGTTCGAATTTGAAATAGGAATTGGGGCACAACCCAGGGTTGACATTAACATTATTATAAATATGTTTGTTATAATCTATACTCAAATATATAAATTATATGAAAATCATGACGACGCCTTGTGCAAACTTAAAATATAAAAACTGTTTTGTATTGAAGTTGTCTCCAACCATTTTACTATAACTCGAAACTAGGCGGAGGTATTTTATATTGTAATTTAACGCGGACGAACCCGCAAGTAATTATTAGTCTCTTGTAAATAACAAAACAGACTATAAATACTAGATGACATTTGATATGGTTTTCAAGATCTATTTTAGGTAATGATATTATTATATTTATTATTTTATAGCTTGGTTTATATTATACATTATTAACACTACACGTCTTAATTTATTAATTCTCTTGGATTATCTATTTTCGGTGTTTTTTTCTTATTTTTGAAAGACCGCAGTACCTCTATGACAAAATCAGTAGGGCAGGAAGTCATAGAGCCTCTGAGCGTAGAATATTATCTACACAGATATTAATTCCACGTCACTCTACAGCATCCTTCAGAGGTAGTTTTCGATACAACGCTAGTAAGTGCTGGAACAATATACCACCGTCAATAACATCTGCAACTAGTTTAATTACATTCAAAATAAATTAAAAATGTTTTTACTCGACTCCCAGGCGTATTTCGAAAATTATAATTTGGACATCTCAGCGATATAATCCTGTTACCTTTTTATTTATCCATTAATTTATATATCTCACCTATTAAATACTTTGTTTCTTATATGAATATCTACTTATGTGCAAACATATACTTACATAATAAACTTCACAATTATAGAGTTATTATCATAGTGTTAATATTATTAGATACATAAACCCACTTGGCCACAATGGAAGATCAGCGCTGGAGTCAGTTTTAAAGGTGATAGTCATCACATGCACAATTGTGCGCCTTTGCAGTTAAACCGTGGTATAATTTTAATATGTTTTAACATACATTATTTATTCCTTTTCTATATTATATACGTCTCTGTAACTCTATTTTTCTACTATTGTGTTATCCATGTGTTTGCTGCAATAAACATATTTTCTTTCTTACTTTCTTATCAAAATGTAAGTAAAGTAGAAAATCCACCTTTTATTTAACTTTTTTATTGACATCAAACGCAAGATATCCATAAATTGAATCTGTAATGTAAGCAAAAGTAATATCGCGATGTTAATACTTAAGTTTATTCCAAGAATATAATTATCTTAGAAATTAATTTCCTTTTATAAAAATACAACTACAACTTATATAAGAGTTCAAATTAAATACATTTAAAAATATTATTATACCATGTAACTTGAATTCGAACATTTAAACATTATCGACAACCCTGAACCATAGACTAGACGTATGACAAATCAAAAAAAGCGCGCGTAAAATATTTTGATATTTGACAACTGTCATAGTAGATTTGATCGATATCTATTTATTTATTTAAATGCTTATTCACAATTCGATACAGCCCGAACTCGTGTTCGTACCTGTATATCTGCTTTGTATAAACACTGACTCGATAAACTCTATTTATTTTAGAACAGATTGAAAAATATTTTCTCAAAACAAAAAATCCTTCTTCTGCCCTTTGCCTGCTACGTGGCAAAGAAAAAAAAATGTAACCACAGATAATTTTTTTTAAAATGTTATTGTTTGTGAATATAAGACGAGTTTTTGGCGAGATTTTGGTCTCTCGTGTAGCGCATTTTATATTTTTTCATAACTAGCTGACCCGTGCAACTTCGTCTGCATCGTATCGGTTATATAATTATTTACGACATCACATTAGAAACCTCAAATAACAGTATTTCTCCACTATTTAATGGATGTCATTATACATATAAACCGTCTTCTTCAATCACTCTATCTATTTAAAAAAATCGCATCAAAGTCCGTTGCGTAGTTTTAAAGATTTAAGCATACATAGGGATATAGGGACAGAGAAAGCGACTTTTTTTTATACTATGTAGTGATCTTGTGTTATTTGAAGCTATATTTTGTAAAATTGATGGTGTTTTACGTAATACCGTTCGGTTATTGTGCATCAGGGAAGTGAATGGAAAATAATACCACGAGAGAGCCACCATCTTGTTGGAACATTGACATTGAAATTATTCACACGACACTTATTCTGTAAAATATGTTGTAATCTCCATTGAAACAAAACATTGATACTGGCAAATGCTTCTGCGGAGCCAAAACAAGAAAAGAAGAAGAATATAAGAAAAATTTTGACATATAACTGGATTTTTAATAGGCTTAATAATTTTAAGGAAGATTATAGCGAAGACCTTCTCTGCCACGAGTACTACAACTTTCTAAGAGCTTTTTTTGACAGGATTTTACTTTGTCTTGTTTTTTTATTGATAATCTTGCGATAATTGTCCCAATATTTTACTATATTGGTGGCTTCTGGGTAATATAGCTTGATTATTTACTACCAGTTAATGCCCGCGTCATTGTCTGTGTCAAAAAATGCACCACACTGCTCTATTTCTACACGAAAAGTAAATATACATCGATGAAGCGTAAAGCTTAAAAAACATTGCATGTATCAGCGTGTACACGCGTAGGAAGTGAAACTTGTTTGGCTTATTTGTATCAAGTTACATATATGTGAGAATACTCATAAACTACACACTCACTGTATGTAGTCCTTTAGTAAAATACTATTCAATATTTCGGTATATTACCAGTTTTTTTTTTTCACGAACTGACTACGCTATTGACCCAGCAACGTCTTAACAGCTTCACCGGGCTACTAAGGCGAGCACTCAGCCGATTTTATTTTGACAACTAGCTCAAGGGTGCACTTCACACCTCGGCTTTGGCTGTTGCCTGATACATGCAATTCGCGATCTATCTGAGCTAACCTAAGCTTAGCTAACTATTCATACATATATGAGTTGTTGAAACATATATGTGTACCAAGCATACATACCTCAATAACTCTTATATATATTTCGTATCGGATAATATTCTAAACTATTTCAGTTTGATAAGGTAAAAAAATAAAACCCTTCCACTTGCCTGTGTATGCGTGTATGCGTGCACGTGTGTGGAGGTGATATGTGTAATGTTGTCGCAGTGATGTAAGATTTTGTGTCACTGTATCGCGCGAGCAACGTACTCAAGGGCTCCACGCCGAGGGAACGGACCTAGGCTTGAGCCGTTGCCGAGAGGGGCCTAGTCTGGTGTGCGGGAGCGAAATTTACCCCCAGACCACGGCGGCGTGATCTGTGGTTACGCGGGCGTGGGCGTGAGCACGCTCTGTTTGGAGAGACAGGCTGGTACTGATCGTTCACTGCCGTTATTTCATCGGGAGGGTCGGTAAAAATATGTCGCGGACGTCTTTTACAACGCGCAGCGTTTGGTACGGGTTCGTATTTTGCGGCGGATACCACTAACGGACTGGGATGATTCACGGCTTTTTCAAAATAACTAATCGTAAGTGATTTTACGTACGCCCAGATAGAAGGCATCTCTAGGTCCCTATGTAGATCAACTCTCCGGACGTACCACGGAGCACCGGTCACTTTACGTAAAACGCGGTTTTGAAGAACCTGCAACTTATGAAAATTATCTTTCGACATATGCGCAAAAACGGGACTGCTATATGTCATCACTGGGCGGATACACGTCTTATACAAAGTGAGCTTGTGTCTGAGGGGTATATTTACAGACACAGCCAGACACTTATACATATTTACGCATACACACAAATACATACCTGACGTTTAACTCGTAATAAAAAAAAATCCCTTCCGTGCCATAAAAAGTATCACTTCAAAGAGTAGTTTATTAAAAACTTAATAACTTGGTATTAAGTGAAAGTGTCGTGACATTTTATTTTTAGATGAGAACAAAGAGTCCGAGTAAAATAAAAAAAAATCGAAATCTATCCAGCAGTTTCATAGTGATGCACACACAATGGTACACCTATGTCATTTTATATATAACACTAGCGGGCCCGGAGGACGTTCCCTTGACTTGATAATTTTTTTAAATCGTTAAAGCCGTCCACACCACCTTCCGGGTCCAATCGTGAATATAAACCATCCTCGGATCCACTCGAACACACACACAAATTTCATCAAAATCGATACCGCCGTTAAAGAGGGGTTCAGTGTCATACACACGTACAGAAGAAATTTATATATAAAGAAGCCATTACCCAGGGACCATTGAATTATTCTCATCAACAAACCGCGACAAGAGTCTATGTAATTTTATTTGCGGGGTGGTAGGGTTTTAAAGCCCGGCTGGATCGCGGCCACCATGCATGTAGCGAAAAAGCCCGTATTAGTGATTCGTTCTGCGCGTCGCGTTTCGGGATCAGCTCATGCATATCCAGTAGTGAATGACTTTCGCCGTGGCTCGAGTACCGGTGAGATGATTAACAGTGGTCACCTCTGGACACGGACGGAGGTTGTTAGCTCACGCAGGCCGGCGTGACAGCGGCGACCGGCGAGGGATAACACATCTCTCGGTAGTCGCCACTGTTTTTGGATTGTACTGTACTCACCATCAGGCACAGTGCAGTCACTTTGCTGTGCTACAATAAAAAAAAAAAACATAAAATAAGGTTCGTAGCTTATCGAAATAAGTCACTGTGACAGGTTTGTTTTTAAAGTTTTATTTCTTTACGCTACTCCCATATCTGCGAAACGAAGTTTCGACTATTAGTAACGCTAAAATTAACATCGAAAACCATTCCGATAAAGGCGCAGGTTACGTTGCCCCACCTGTGTCTTTCCAATGACTCGAAATTAGCGTCCGCTAAACTCCTTTGACGTGTGTAAAAACCGCCAACCCAGTTATCGTGCTGTGTCTATCGTCACGCAGCCCGATAGTTCATAACGCATGCGATAATGTTTTCACACATCTGACGCAGACGTAACGTGCCGATACACGCAGGTATGGGAGTAGCTACACATTATAAGTCTAGCGTTTGACAACAGCCTCACTTGAACTTTTTTTTTTTTGGTTGTAGCACGTCATAACGACTGCACTGTGCCTAATGGTAAACACAGTACAATCCAAAAACAATGGCGACCACCGACTGACACACTATCCATCGCCGGTCGCCGCTGTCATGCCGCCCTACGAAAAGCTGGATATGCACACAGAGTACGTTATATAAATAGAGGTCGCACTCGTTCTTTCCAATCAGCGCCTCTATATTACGAGTTTCGAACTAATATCTGTTGATTATAAATGTACATTTATAGCTATGTATGTATGCATACAGCGGTACTGCGTAAAACGTATACAAGTTTTTGATAATTTTTATTTGTAATGAATATATTCGTCGTAAGGCAAATGTAAATCCAAGTATGTATATGTCATGTAGGAGTCAATATTTATAAGTAGATCCGGAGATAGATAAAAAAAAAATTGTGGGAGGCAAGAAAATTTAAGGGAGCACACTCTCGTAACAGATACGTAAACAAAGTGAATGAAAACAAATATTTAAAAGTTGTCAGTTTGAAACGTCATCCAACATCTTTTGTTATCATACTTGGCAAAAAAATATATAACAGTGCCATCTAGAGAGTGGATTGATAACCAAAAATAGACGAGCCTTTTCCTTACAAATCCGATTCTGAGAAGTGAAAATAGCGTGGATATGCACATGCTGATCGAAACGCGACCCGCAAAAGCGAATCACTATGACGGGCTTTTTCGCCATATACATGGTGGTTGCGACCCAGTCAGGCTGTAAAACCCTACCACCCCGCTTTCGCCATTGCCTCGTTCGTTATTCAGCAGGGTGCACCACGCGCAGGTGAGGTTGGCTTGGGTATCTCAAGTCTTATGATGTTATTCGACACCCTTTACACCCCAAAACTTACACTTACACCCTTAAGTGACGATGTGGCGATATGGTAATAAGCCTAGGCGAACAGGCTCTCCGGTGCAGCTGTTGGAACACGAAGAACGCATGTCGACAGATCCTCAGTACTAGTATTCAGTCATCAGTGACATTACAATGTTTTCCTTCACCAAAAACTCAGACTATCTGTATACTTCCAGCCTACATCGAATTGCGCAGTATTTCAATAGTAGATACGCTAAATCATGCGGTTATCGCCCTCTTACTTTGACTTCTAATTGCAATGATTATATTCTAATAAGTATTTCAGGCATTGATATACAAAAACCCAAGATGAAAGAAAAGAAGAAGAAAGAAAATGTCTTTATTGCTGGATAACATCAAAACAACAAGATGAACATATACATAGCTTATTTGAATATCCAACAAAGGCACCTCCATTCAGCAAAGTGCTGCAGCATAACTAGGGTGGTACTGCAGCGCTGATTTTCAATGGAGACCCTAAGTAATGTACGGACGTGTAGTCGGTGTATTGACAATAATATTATTAAATTATTTCAGCAGCCGAAATAAATACCTAAACTATCTTTAAAATGAGATTTCCCATAAGTAGATAAAAACACTGAAACTTACTTGGGTCCATATCTTGGATGAGATAAGATTGATTGCACTGTAGTATCTCTTAGTTGGAAATTACCGTATGGTAGTGGGCTTTTATCAGTGCTTCCGAGTGCACTGTCCGTAAAATCTGAGTTTAAGTTCTGTCTGCAAATAAAAATAACTTTAAGCAATCATCAATTGTGCATAAGTGAAGTGAGTGGAAAATAATACCACGGACCATGAATTCTGAGATGCCACAAAAACTCCCTGGAAAGTTCTAACAAGATGGCCACCGTCTTGGTAGTTCATTGAAATTATATCAAGAAACTTGTAATATCGATACTCACTTCACAACGGCAGTAATAATCTAAAAGGTTGGTAGCCAAGAATAAAGAAAAAAAAAAAAAAATGAGTGCATAATTTTGGACAATGCAGTCATTTAAAATAGTCTCGCGTCGCTTGCGTCCTTGTAAAAACATCTTTAAATCATTCGAATCATCACCATCATTTTGAACGTTACTTTTATTCGAGACTGTGTGTCTTGGGTTTTTATATGTTAATGATTTCAGGCATAAATTCATTGAAGGTTAAGTAAAATTATTTGTATCGTTTCACATTTTGTAATAATCACCGGTTAATGTACGTATGACACCGATAGATGTCACTAGTCGTTACGTTGGCGATTGACATTGATGAGGTGATTAAATGCGGGTATGAGTAAAAACGGATATTTAGGAAATTAACGTTGGATGAGACGTCAAAAGTGAAGGTTTAATCGTTTTGTGCACTGTAATAATAAAATAGTAAACTTGAAATCATCACTGTTAAGACAACGTATATATTAGTGGATCGTATTCGATACGGGGTAAGCTATGTTACTTATTAAAGTGTGTGGCATCCAACACAACCTAGCTTCAATATTAATACATCTTCATGAATTTGATTACAGTTTACCGAAACGCCCTTTAGAGATTTTTTTTTTTCGCACTGACTACGCTATTGACCCTGCAGGGTCTTCACAGCTTCACCGGACTACGCCCTTTAGAGATATTTTGTTATTTCTTTATGCGTAACGGAGTGCATTGAACAAAACCAATTTTCGGCATATTTGGAGCTGTTTCTCCGTCGGTGCTAACCGAAACGACGATCAGTGTCTACTGAGGCCATCAAGGTCTACATACGTGAGAGTCTTCAAACTCATCTCCGTTGAGGTCGAACCGGCATCATTACAATTTCAAAATGAACTAAATCCAATTTCAGTCGTTCCTAATATTTTTGTACATGTACATTGTACATATAAAATATAAACATAAAAACAACTAAGAACCTTATGAACGGCTAAATTTGAACTTAGTACTCGGTGTACAAAGCCTGAAAATCTTAAAAAGATAAAACATGTTATATGAACGATTTAAATTGGATTTATTTTGAAATGTAACGACACATTTATTGTATTCTATACATACGTATATACCAGCTGAAAGATTAGACACTCGCAGTATTCTAGGATATGACACTTCATGGTCACATTTAACATATAATATAATACAAAAATAATAACAAAACAAATACTAATAGACAACACAGATAAAATTATAATAGGTACTAATATTTCGCTCTCTCTCTATTAATAATTTCAGGTCAACTTTTTCAGGTATAACTCGCCAAAATAAAATCAAACGTTTGGTGTTGCAGTTGTGTTTTTTCGAACTGACTACGCTATTGACCAAGCAAGGTCTTAACAGCTTCACCGGACTACTAAGGCGAGCGCTTAAGGCACTCAGCCGATTTTACTTTGACAACTAGCTCAAGGGTGCGCGGCACACCTCGGCTTTGGCTGTTGCCTGATACAAGCAATTCGCGACCTATCTGAGCTAACCTAAGCTAAGCTAACTATTCATACATATACGAGTTGTTGAAACATATATGTGTACCAAGCATACATACCTCAACAACTCCTATATATATTTCGTATCGGATAATATTCTAAACTATTTCAGTTTGATAAGGGAAAAAAAAAAAACCCTTCCACCTGCATGTGTAAGCGTGTATGCGTGCACGTGTGTGGAGGTGATATGTGTAATGTTGTCGCAGTGATGTAAGATTTTGTGTCACTGTATCGCGCGAGCAGCGTACTCAAGGGCTCCACGCCGAGGGAACGGACCTAGGCTTGAGCTGCTGCCGAGGGGGGCCTAGTCTGGTGTGCGGGAGCGAAATTTACCCCCAGACCACGGCGGCGTGATCTGTGGTTACGCGGGCGTGGGCGTGAGCACGCTCTGTTTAGAGAGACAGGCTGGTACTGATCGTTCACTGCCGTTATTTCATCGGGAGGGTCGGTAAAAATATGTCGCGGACGTCTTTTACTACGCGCAGCGTTTGGTACGGGTTCGTATTTTGCGGCGGATACCACTAACGGACTGGGATGATTCGCGGCTTTTTCAAAATAACTAATCGTAAGTGATTTTACGTACGCCCAGATAGAAGGCATCTCTAGGTCCCTATGTAGATCAACTCTCCGGACGTACCACGGGGCACCGGTCACTTTACGTAAAACGCGGTTTTGAAGAACCTGCAACTTATGAAAATTATCTTTCGACATATGCGCAAAAACGGGACTGCTATATGTCATCACGGGACGGATACACGTCTTATACAAAGTGAGCTTGTGTCTGAGGGACATCTTACTCCTATGACAAAGCAACGGATGGAGGCGACCCAAAACCATAGCGGCTTTGTTTCGTACTCTATCTATATGTGACTCGAAATTTAAATGTTTATCTAATGTAACACCGAGATATTTGACCTCGTCGGCCCAAGGTATATCGGTTCCGTATAGCCTGATGGGCTCGAGGTTATTATTACGTCGTAAAGGATCGAAGAGTATCGCGGCGCTCTTATCAGGATTAACTTCTATGCGCCATCGACGAAACCATTCACCGAGTGTGCAAACGGCCTTTTCGATGCGCTTCCTAAGAAAGTCCGACCGCAAGCTGGAAGTGTAAATAACGGTATCGTCAGCATAGCAACCTACCTCGACCCGTTTAGACCGAGGTAGGTCACTGATGAACAGATTGAAAAGCGAGGGCGCGAGTATGGAGCCCTGTGGCACACCTGAGGGTATCGGGTGGGGCAGGGATAGTTCCCCATCCACTCTAAAACGGAAAGTCCTATCAGTGAGAAAATCGTGGATAATATGTATTAACTTATCGGGTACGTGATATTTACATAATTTATGGCGGTGTTGCAGTGATTCGTGGTAACGGCCTATCAATTCCAGACGAAAGTCCAGTATAACGTCCAGTATAATCTATACTAATATTATAAAGAGGTAAAGTTTGTGAGTTTGTGACGTTGTGACGTTGTAGGGGGTAATCTCCGGAACTACTGGTCCGACTTGAAAAATTCTTTCAGTGTTATATAGCTCATTCATCGGGGAAGGTTATAGGCTATATATCATCACGGTAAGACGCATAGGAGCGGAGCACCAATGAAGAATATTTCAAAAACCCAAAGTAACTATTCCACGCGAACAAAGTCGCGGGCAGACGCTAGTATTTAATAATGGATTTCCGCATAGTAACGCCTTCTTCGATCAAATAGGCATCTCAGAATTCATGCTCCGTGTTATTATTTTCTAACCAGTCCACTTATGCGTAATAACCGAACTGTATTACGTAAAACACCACCAATTTTACACAATATAGAGTCAAGTAACACAAGATTATGAATAAAAAGTAAAATCCACTACATGACAGATCAAGATCCCGCCAAAAATTCATAGTATTACTTGTCAAATATCATATAGATTATAGTCGTGGTGACGTGTCATCTGTCATATGGATATCGCGTTCCGTGTAGTCGTGCACCGCACTAGTAAGGTTTCGTTGTTCGGGTCACAACGTGGCTTCGTCTACGATCGATCCCGGTTCGAAACCCGACCCGTACAAGTTGACAATTGTGTTTTAACTTATCGACAAATTTTACTGTTTTTATTAGCTCAAATAGATTTATTTATTTACACACAGCTTTGCATGCATTCTTACATCTACCTTCTTCTATACGTCTATCTGTACATACAATAAGAAAAATTTCACTTCAACTGTGCAGGATGGTAGGGTTTTACAGCCTGGTTGGGTCGCAATATGGCGAAATAGCCCGTCATGGTGATTCGCTTCTGCGGGTCGCTTTTCGGGATCAGCCTGTGCATATCCAGTTTTTCGCAGCGGCGACTGGCGATGGACAGTGTGTCACTCGGTGGTCGCCATTGTTTTTGGATTGTACTGTGCTTGCCATCAGGCATTTTGCTGTGCTACAATAAAAAAAAAGAACAAAAAAGATTTTTATGTAAAGAACAATTTACAGGTGTCCCGAAATATGTAATAAAGTACATTTCAAATAGATAAATAAAAAGGTCTGTCTGTATGTTTAAACATTTGTCTGTTTAAACACAAACAAACACTGCTAAAGTACTGCGTTCACGATAAAACCTCATCTAAAACACCATCAAGAAAATGAAGGATATCCTCGGGTAACCTTAAGTCTTGGTTTCATTAAAATCGGTCCACTCAAAAGTTATTGTAATTTTAATGACGACGCGACTTAAGTACGAGAGTAAAGTAGTACTAGATACGTAAATGGACTTAATACATTCAAATGACTTTATTAATCACTCTTTCTTACATAAGTTTCCACGCGGACAGAGTCGCGGACACGGCTAATAATAACTATATTCTGTTCGTAGATTTCTATTTAAACATATTTTATATTGTTTTTAAACTAGTCACTTGCCCGACTTGACATGGATGTATTGATCTAATTTGTCATCATACGTGTCCAAACAATTCGGATACGTAATGATAATCTAAAAATAATCGTAAAAATATTCCAATCTATTTTTTACCTTATAAGTTTTATCATTTAGTGTTAATGACTACGTCCGGGACCGCTATGACATACCCGAGAGGCGAGACTACAACGCCACCCGGGGAACCACTATTGACCTGCGATACCGCGCTATTGACTTTATCGGGGGTGTTACTAATGTCCTCGAACGCTATTGGTCGGCTATTCATTATTCACCTCGGTGTGAGACTACATTGGTGGGAGTTCAGCATATAAAGGGCAAGATGTCGCTGATCTGGACGCACTCCGCCCAAATAAAATCGGCTGAATGCCTTAAGCGCTCGCCTTAGTAGTCCGGTGAAGCTGTTAAGGCCTTGCTAAGTCAATAGCGTAGTCAGTTCGAGAAAAAAAAAAAAATGGACGCACTCCTATGTGGAAGTCATTGTAAGGCGAAGCACTGCCCGGATAAATAGTTACAGTACCTTCAGAGTGTTTATATTGGTCTTCCTGACCGACAGGCTGGCTGGCTAACTGGCTGATTATACGTATTGTGTAACACGCCACAATCTTACTTAATCTATATATATATTATAAGAATGTAAATCTAACCTGTCTAATGTAAATCTACATTTTCGATTTTAATAAGTAATAAAATACATTTCAATCATTTTTAGAAATGTCCGACTGTTGGTAACACGCATCACTGCTAAAGTACTAGGTTCACAATAAAACCACATCATTCAGCATCATAAAGCATATCATCGAGGGTAACTTAATGTATGATTCATTAAATTTGGTCCACTCTATCAAGAGTTATTGTAATTTTAATGACGACGAGGCGTAAGTACGAGAGAAAGGTGGATAAGTAAATGAACTTACTCGTACTGTGCGAGTCGCTTATCTTAGACTCTGAATAATTAATTTGTGTAAACGAATTAGTTATTATTTGTAACTAATTAATTGGTTATCTACTGTACCAAATAGTCTGAATTGATTATTATTTGGTGTTGAGTCACAATATTATTATGATGGGGTGATAGTCTGAATTAATTGTTTTATATTGATTCTCACTTATATCATTTTTGTGATGGATAATGTGGATCAAGAGAGCTATATGGCGCCTCCGCCACAGCCACACACCACCCCCCACCCTATTTAGTTTCCGACATCAGAAGTGGGATTACCAGGACGGCTGTCCCATAATTCAAGGGTTAGGCCAGCAAAAATTGCGAAGTAGTAAATCTGCCACGTCGAGTGATAAAGAAACCTACAAATAGCGAGAAGGAAAACGAGATTATTTTTTGCGATTAATTTTTTTGTTTCTCACGGAATGAAACTGCATCATATTTCACAGATGGATGCCAAACTTTGTGGTATTGTTGTATACATACACCCCTTCACGGTTATGTTTCGCAGGTATGATGAACTTATGATATGATTACTACGTGGTTACTGTGTGCTTACTACGTGGTTACTGTGTGATTACTACGTATCAGTTTCTTATGCAGGAATAAATGTTTTCAGGTATTAACTTACTAAGTGGTTACTGTTTGCTGTAACCTGAGCTATATATGATTACATGGTTATTGATTTCAATGTGATTGCTGTACTATTTGATCAATATGCCTTTCTACATACTATGTGATCAATATGCCTTTCTACATACTATATGATCAATATGCCTTTCTACGTACTGTGATCAATATGCCTTTCTACGTACTGTGATCAATATGCCTTTCTACGTACTATGTGATCAATATGCTTTTCTACGTACTATGTGATCAATATGCTTTTCTACGTACTATGTGATCAATATGCCTTTCTACATACTATATGATCAATATGCCTTTCTACGTACTGTGATCAATATGCCTTTCTACGTACTGTGATCAATATCGTACTATGTGATCAATATGCTAGTGTATCATGCATCTTTTCGTATAACTAGTGTATCATGCATCTTTTCAATATGCTTTTCTACGTACTTTGCGTATAACTAGTGTATCATGCATCTTTTCGTATAACTAGTGTATCTACGTACTGTGATCAATATGGATCAATATGCTTTTCTACGTACTGTGATCAATATGCCTTTCTACGTACTGTGATCAATATGCCTTTCTACGTACTGTGATCAATATGCTTTTCTACGTACTATGTGATCAATATGCTTTTCTACGTACTATGTGATCAATATGCTTTTCTACGTACTATGTGATCAATATGCCTTTCTACGTACTATGTGATTATATGCCGTTCTACGTACTATATCAATATGCCTTTCTACTATGTGATTGCTGGATACTGTGTGAGCGTTAAATACCGTGTGAGCGCTGTATGATCTTCACAATGCTTGCATATATACTGAATCATCATGTGATCCACTATCGGTAATCCGTTATGTGATAAATGGATACATCGGAATATACTGAATCATCTTGGTCATGTATTATCGGTGTTATAAAGCAAGTTACTCTTAATATATTCTTGTTCAGTCTTCAGATTAGGGATCTATGTGGAAATAGACTGTGACTGCCGTGGGACACGGCATTTGCAGGATGGCCGAGTGTTAATGACTACGTCCGGTACCGCTATGAGACCCCCGAGAGGCGAGACTGCAACGCCACCCGGGGAACCACTATTGACCTGCGTTACCGCGCTCGAGCGTTCGAGGTCATTAGTAACACCCTCGATAAAGGCATGTGGCTTCGTTTTCTGCCGGTACAAAAACACTTTATTCAATTTAGGCCCTAAAAAGGCACTTATGAACGTCAAAACTACCACCGGTTCGGAAAACAATCCAGTCACTGAGAAGAACCGGCAAGAAGATCGATCTGGTTTATCTTTTTAACAAATATTATAATATATTAGGTAAATGTCACAAACGTTTTTAATGGACGCACAGAGATGAGTCAATTCCAGACATCACCATCGTTCACATATTGATGCGACTGACTTGACTTTGAGCGAAGTTAATTCCGCTGCAGTCTAGTCCATGCTATAGACGGTTTATGGTTCTGGTGTCATCTGGCTGTAATTTTAGTAGACACCAGGAGCTTATTATAAATATCTCAGTGTAATGACTCACGACGTCACTAAGCTGAGGTTCTGTCTTCTGCGTATTTGGCCGTTGTTGTAAAACCTGTCATTGCAACGTGGAAGTCACCGTTGTCTCGTCACTCGGTGTTGTGTTGCGTACTGTGATCGCTCGATAATTTAATGTTGGAGCATCGATCACAGGCTTCGGAAGTTACCAATTTTAGGGGTGTTAAATGTAATATAATATGATAAAATTAAAAGATTGAATACACAATCAAATACGCAACCAAACTTTATTATTGACTTCCCTTTGTCGAGGAAAAATTATGTATTATATTATAGAATATGTTGTTCACTTTCGAAAAGGCCATAGATATTTTAAATGGCCAGCACGCTACAGACTTGAGGACGATGGTAAAACACTTACAGGGAAAAGACACTGTCCCGGTATGCAACACAACGCATAGCTATAGAAAGATATGTATCTATATTTTCATTTTAATTTTATGTCTTAAAAATATTATAACAATAATATAGTAGTAGTATACCTATAGTATTATTATAGTATAATGAAAGGAAATCTAAACGCAGTTTTTTAAACCAATTAATCATATTTCTATTTGAACGTTTTTAAACAATTTTTATTAAAAGATTATGCAGTTTATTTCACTTTCTCCAATAACTTGTATAACTTTGTCGCAAAATTATGTACTAAATTGAGTAAAATTTGAAACATCTTACGCCATCTAGTTTCTAAGTGAAATATTTTTATTATCTGTTGAGTGTTTGGTTTACTAGATGGAAGTTTAAATAGTTTTAAATTGTCATCAAAATGAGATTTCACATTTACATACAGTCAAATATAAAATTAAGTTAAATTTTACTTCGTACCTATATTTAAAAATTATTCAATATCTAATTCTACATAGTTGTTTTAAATATATAAAATCTGGCAGCATTTCGTTGTGTAGTAGTAATACCAATTAAAACATGGCCACATTGAATTTAAAATTAAACATGGCGCGCGTATATACCATTTGTAAAGTTTTTAATATTTTCATATTTTTTACTGTTTTATTATGTTTATTACCTAATAGTGCGAGTGCAAACTTAGATTTGCATGAGGAAAACTGGAGAGAGATATTGGAAGGCGAATGGATGCTGGAATTGTAAGTAATTTTCTATCGCCGGCAAACGCCTGACAAAACGTGTCATGTCAATGTTTCATTCGACTTTTACATTGAAAAATATAAACTAAGTACTAACTATATATCATAAGAAAATTCTTAAAGAGATAAAAGAGGGATATATTTATAGGAATGGCATATCATTTTCCTTTTTTAAGACATAATTATCGTAATATTTCTACTTGTTTTCTAAGGTTCAATAACCACTTCAAGGTTCTTGGGAGTCCATACACTAAAGAACCGTTTTGAAAATAATGACGCATCACCTATTGTGTAAACTAAATGCACATGTCTTTTATTTTAGAATCGCGTACTTCGGGAGGATTTTTACGCGTACTAATTTTTCATAAATCTAATTTAATCGATATATATATATTTTTTTGCTTTTTAAGGAAATTCAATAACTAAATTTCTAACTAATTTTTTTAAAGTTTAAAACAACATATCTAATACACACTTAAAATAATATTAGGCTTTCTCATAAATAATCATTTCTCTTTAAAATAAGCATAATAATGTAATTGCAAAGGTAAGTGCCTAAATTATTTTTGGAAGAAAAACTGACAAACATTTTCTGCTTGAACCAGATGTTTTAATGTTAAATAATCTATCTATATATAATAATAATACAGAACCTTTAAATCTCAATCATATAAAAACTAATAAATGTATAGCCATAGGACTATCATCATATATAATGCAGAATTTCTTGTAGATTATATAATACTAATTTTTTGGAAACCATTGAAAGTTTTTGTTTTTTTTTTTTATGCACACTGGAGCAGGTGGATATCCACCAGAGTATTTATAATTATATTTAGAATCCTTGGTGTTCAGTGCTGACTTTGGGCGCAAATAACATACATATTTATTATGCTAATCTGGTTATTTATTTATACAATAATTTATCAAATTTGTTGATATAACTTTCAATGAAATTGAAATAGTGATCAGTTTTAACATCTTACTATAACTATTAATTTTAGATTAATTGTTTATTGACATAGTAATAATAATCTTCTTTTTAAGGATAATATTGTATTATAATACACTTTACATTAAAACTGTTTTAATATATTAATAGGTATTCTGTACTTATATTTATTGATTCTTATATTCATTTTAATAATGGTCAACATTATTAATTCGCCAATATTAATTAATAATCTTTGCTTGTGACTGCCCTCACAATTATGTTTTTTTTTCGAACCGACTACACTATTGACCAAGCAAGGTCTTAACAGCTACACCGGACTACTAAGGCCAACGCTTAAGGCACTCGGCCGATTTTATTTTGACAACTAGCTCAAGGGTGCGCGGCACACCTCGGCTTTGGCTGTTGCCTGATACATGCAATTTGCGACCTATCTTTTTTTTTTTTTTTTGTAACGGGGGGAAAATCCTACATGGATACCCTCACGCCGTCGGGGGCAGCGTGAGGGTATGTCAGACTCCTACTGACTAAAAACCCCCCGGTGTACATCTGCCGCTATAGTCGGGGCGGCACGCGATCTCTAAAGATTTCAGCGTGCCGCCCCAGCGGTTGGCCCAGCAGCGAAAGCGCCGCCGCCGGGCTCCGTCCTGTTAGGAGACAGCCGGGTACACACCGGCTGTCTCCTCCGTCTGCCGAACCTGTGCAATGGGAAGATGGGCCCCCGACCCATCCTCCCTAGGTCCGGCTACGGTGGGAGGAGGCGGTCAAACTGCCGCCTCCTCCTGCCTGTCCTCCGTTGGCGGAGAGGGCCACTTAGAGGATCGTCCTCGCGGGCCCTCTCCGCCGCCTCCTTCTGCGAGACGACTTCCTCGCAGAAGGAGGCCATTGCTGTCCATACTTCCTCGCTACCGAGCATGGCCGCAACCACGCTCGGCAGCGAGAGATCCTCTCCTACCGCCGCAGCCAGAGTGCGGCGTTGCTCCTCCCACGCAGCACACTCAGAAAGTGTGTGCTGCGCGGTGTCCGTCTCAGCGCCGCACTCGTGACATGCGGCGGTGGGCTCCCTGCGAGCTATCCGGTGCAGGTACCAACCGAAGCACCCGTGCCCGGTCAGCACCTGCACCAGACGGAACGTCAGGGAGCCCCATCCTCGGTTACACCAATCCCGCAGGACCGGGCGGACGGCGTCGATAGTATATTTACCGTACTGCGCGTCCGCCAGGTCCTGCCTCCACCTCTCCATCCTTCTTTCTCTCTCCTCACTTCTTTTGACCTCTACTTCCCTGGGAGCCAGAGGCTCCCCCGTCCGTTTTTTAGCCGCCGTATGCTCGTATACGGCGGCCAGCACCTCCGCCTCTAACTCCCAGGGAAGGGAGCCGGCCAGAACCATGGCCGCCCCCGAGGACACCGTGCGGTATCCTCGTATCACCCTCAACGCCACGGTACGCTGCGTAGCTCGCAGCGTACGGATATTGGTGGCGCTGAGGGCGTCGACCCACAACGGTGCCCCGTAGACGGCCATGGAGCGGACGACCCCCATGTAAAGGCGGCGGCAGGCGGCACCCGGCCCCCCCGTGTTGGGGAGGAGTCGTCCGAGCGCCGCTGCCGCCTTGACTATGCGCGGTCCGAGCCCCTTAAAGTGGGGCTCGAACCGCCAGCGTCCGTCCAGGGTGAGGCCCAGGTACTTCATGTGGGCCCCCACCCTGATCCGGACGCCCTCCACACAAATGTGGGCCCCCGGAGGTGGCCCCCGCCGAGGCCCGTGAAACATTAAGGCCTCGGTCTTGTTGAGGGCCACCTCAAGGCCCAGCCTTCTGATGCGCCCGACCACGATAGTTATGGCCTCCGTGGCCAGGCGCAATTTGCGACCTATCTGAGCTAACCTAAGCTAACTATTCATACATATACGAGTTGTTGAAACATATATGTGTACCAAGCATACATACCTAAACAACTCCTATATATATTTCGTATTGGATAATGTCACAATAATGTAGATTTGTCTTCCCTCTTGGTTGAAACATATATGTGTACCAAGCATACATACCTAAACAACTCCTATATATATTTCGTATTGGATAATGTCACAATAATGTAGATTTGTCTTCCCTCTTGGGAATAGCCTTTTTTTTCGATAATAATTAAGCGTATGTTCTTTCCTGTACCCTGGACAAAGCGTGTGCCAGATGTCATAGTCTTAAAGATGTTGGTTTGTTGAAATATGATAAAAGAGATTTTTTGTTGAGTTTTCATTTTCCTATAAGAAGATATGAGGCATATAAAATCAAAAACAGCTAAGTGCATAGAGACCAAATTTGCAGGAAACGAAATTTTTTTTTATCTATTCTCAGAGTTGGAGTTTTACTTATTTATATTCAAAGTTTCAATTTTAGGGAGTGGCATAGGCTATTGATTTTGCCTGCCTATGGCCATCAGCTCTAAAAGAGAAGTTCAAGAAATAAAAAAAAATGCGATAATTCCTTAACTGTATTTTATTCTTGCTTTACTTCTTATTTGATGACTTGGTTGTATTAAATGTATTTGATCCCAAAATCAATTTTAAAACGAAAATTAAAAGGCTTTAGCTGTATTTTATTTTTTGTAGGAATTAAATGGTGATTTGCAACCAATAAGACTAGATGGCTCCATACTCAGTTCATTTTTAGAACTTGTGGCACTTAGCTGTCCTTGATTCTATATGCCTCAATTATATTTTCTACTAAGGCGAGCGCTTAAGGCACTCAGCCAATTTTACTTTGACAACTAGCTCAAGGGTGCGCGGCACACCTCGGCTTTGGCTGTTGCCTGATACAAGCGATTCGCGACCTATCTGAGCTAACCTAAGCTAAGCTAACTATTCATACATATATGAGTTGTTGAAACATATATGTGTACCAAGCATACATACCTCAACAACCCTTATATATATTTCGTATCGGATAATATTCTAAACTATTTCAGTTTGATAAGGGAAAAAATAAAACCCTTCCACCTTATTATGTAATTAAATGGTGATTTGCAACCAATAAGACTAGATGGCTCCATACTCAGTTCATTTTTAGAACCTGTGGCACTTAGCTGTCTTTGATTCTATATGCCTCATATGTTGTTTATTAGAATCTGTTTATTGGATAGCTTACTGAACTACAAAACTCTAAAAAAAACATGTTTTTTATGTTATTTTTATATCATAGAAGGCAAACGCACAGGCGTGTCATATGATGTTAAGTGATCACTGCCGTCCATAGACACTACCAACATCAGGGGAGTCGCAAGTGTGTGCAAATGTGTTTGTGAGGAACGGTAGGGGGAGGTGGGCCTCCAGCACAAAACGAAACGGAACAATGCAAGCACTTGTACTTCACGTCGGTTTCCTGTGAGAGGGTGGTACTACCCCGACCACAATGATTCATGAGGAAGGTTTTTTATTGTCAGGACGGGACAACGTCCGCCGGGCCCGCTAGTTAGTTATAATATTATAATTAGCTAAAGTTTGTGACGTTGTAGAGGGTACGCTGAGGAACTACTGGTCCGATTTCAAAAATTCAGTGTTATATAGCTCATTTATCGGGGAAGGTTATATAGGCTATACATGATCACGCTAAGACCAATAGGAGCGGAGCACCGATGAAGAATGTTTCAAAATCGGGGTATTTTTTCCTCTTGAGAGCTTCCGCTGCGTTTTAGCGTTAACCCAAAGTAACTATACCACGCGAACGAAGTCGCGGGCGGAGGCTAGTTAGTTATAATATCATTGTTCCCGTGTATGTTTTTCTCGATTTTCCCGTCTCTGTTCGGTTAGATTGGACTTGCGAAACCAATAAATTACTAATACATTAGACCAACTTCGGTTGCGGTGGCGTCAGTACGTATGATTTGAGAATCAGTTTCACGTATATACCATCATTGCATTGATATATAAAAACCCAAGATGCACAGTCAACGTCTCAAACCCGTCCGCATAGAATGAGTGCACAATTGAGAATTCTGAGCTCATTTCAAATAGTCTCTCGTCACTCGCGTCTTTGTACTTGTTGTACACTGCTTTGTAAAGAACAACTTTAAATAATTCGCGTAAGGTTGAATTTGCAAAAACATATGTTTATAGTTGTATAATAGGTGGTAGGGCCACGCTGAAGCTATTACTTATTTCAGCACGAATGGCTCGACTCGCGCGGGGTAGTGCCACCCTCTCATAGAAAACTGACATGCTGTAACAGTGCTTGCATTGTTGCGTTTCGTTCGCTCAGTGAGAGCGTCGGAAGCCCACATCCCCTCCTCTCTCGTCTCCTCCTCCTCCCAAAACACAGGCTAGCAACACACTTTCGACTCCCCTGGTGTTGTTAGTGTCTATTGACGGTGGTGAGCACATAACATCTGGTGACCCACCTGTTCGTTTGCCTCCTATACCGTAAAGAAAAAGGTATATCGTTAAGTTTTTGGGACGGTTTTGAGCGTATACTTTTACTCGAAACTGTGCATCTTGGGTTTTTTTTTATTGTAGCACGGCAAAATGACTGCACTGTGCCTGATGGTAAGCACAGTACAATCCAAAAACAATGGTGACCACCGAGTGACACACTATCCATCGCCAGTCGCCGCTGTCATGCCGGCCTGCGAAAAGCTGGATATGCACAGGCTGATCCCGAAACGCGACCCGCAAAAGCGAATCACTATGTCGGACTTTTTCGCCATATACATGGTGGTTGCGACCCAGTCAGGCTGTAAAACCCTACCGCCCCGCTTTCGCCATTGCCTCGTTCGTTATTCAGTAGGGTGCACCACGCGCAGTTGAGGTTGGCTTGGATGTCTCAAGTCTTAGATGTAATTTGACACCCCTTACACCCCAAAGGTTTTTATATATCAATTCATCTTAGGCTACATTGTTTTTAAAACATCAGGTTGAAATGAAGTCAAAAGCTAAAATTAAAGCGTTAAATTCCTTTGAGGAAATTAGTAATAAATATTATCAATTAGGTCACCTTAACAAATATAGCAATAATTATGACTCGCTTATGTATTTATTAATAAATTCTCGTAATAAAAGTTGCATGAGTACACGTTTGTATATTTTTTATAAAAAAAATATATGATAATTTACAGTCAGTCATTAGTCACGAGATACGTGCAGTCTGCCAATAGTTTTTGAAGTGGGACTATAGGTATTCAAGAGTTCACCTTGTGTGCGTGTTTTTTTTTTATTAATATTTATAGTTTACACGTAATTCTATTATTAGCGTGCCTTCGCAATTATACGGCGATTTTTTTAAATATTCTTGACTGAATTTCATGAACAGTAATAAGAGATAATAAACTTCTAAATCGATATTTATTTTAAGACTAGCTTCTGGCCGCGACTTCGCTTGGAATCGTAAATTGGGTTAAATAAAATAGCGGAAGCCCTCAAAAGAAAAAAAAATTTTTTTTGAAGCATTCTTCGTTGGTGCTCCGCTCCTAATGGTCTTAGTGTGATAATATATACGCCTTCACGGATAAATGAGTTATCTAACAATGAAAGAATTATTCAAATCTGACCAGTATTTCCTGAGATTAGCGCGTTCAAGCAAACAAACTCTTCAGCTTTATAATACTATATTATATAATATACTGTAATATAGCAAAAAGCATACGTAGATAAATTAGAAACAAACATAAATATACACATACTACAAAAACAAGCAGCCATGCACAATAATAAGTAAAGTTTTAGGAGACACCCTGTTCATAAATTTATTTATTTTTTTGTACTTTCGGCGGCAAACGAACATGCGGGTCACCTGATGGTAAGTGATCACCGCCGTCCATGGACACCTGCGACACGAGAAGAATCACAGATGCGTTGCCAGCCTTTAAGAAAGGAATAGGCTCGCTTCTTGAAAAAAGGCAGATTGTAATGGTCTGGAAACGCTGCCGCTTGGAGTTCATTCCAAAGAACTGTCGTACGCGGAAAAAACGAACGTGAGAAGCGCACAGTGCACGACTTCCAACCATCGAGATGACACTGATGGAACTTCAGTCCGTGACGAGTCGTTCTGTAATGGTACTCAGCAGCAGGTATCAGTCCAAACAGCTCTTCAGAGCATTCTCCGTGGTAGATCTTGTAGAGGACGCAAAGCGACGCAACGTCCCTACGAAGCGCCAGAATGTCTAGCCTTAAGGAGAGCACCTGGTTGCCGATGATTCGAGCCGCTCGACGTTGGATTCAAGGGAATCTGAACCTCCTCTTCCCTGAAGGATTCAGGGCGGGAGATAGGAACTAAACTGAGTCAAGAACTCGAGAGAAAACAAATTTTCAAACATTATTAATATAATATTATACACGTCCGTGTGAAATTTATAAACTCATTAATTAAAATCATTATGCCTACGTTCATTTTTGACAGACGCACAGAGAGAAAGGTATTAGTTCGAGACATAAAAGTCGTTCACATATTGACCCACCCTAAAATCCTTTGTACATATAGACATCAAAACCCGCTTGACATGCTGCTGGAACTAACTATCCGGCAAATCGATAATATTCTTTGCGACTTTGTAGTAAAAACGAAAAATATTTATTTAAAAAACTATTACTCGTCTTACTGAGCCTAAAACATGACGAATTTGCCACAACAATTCCTATAGTATTTAAGTTACGTCGGTTCTTTATTAAATGCAGCTTTTCTAAGTTTCTTGCAGACATACACAAAATTATCACTAATGTATTGAGAGGGCAAACTTAAGATACCTTTATGGCCTGGGGGTTAATGTCGCTCCCGCACACCAGATTAGGCCCCCTCGGCAGCGGCTTAAGCCTAGGTCCGTTCCCTCGAGTGAGCTGCTCCCGCGATACAGTGACACAAAATCTTAAATCACTGCGACAACATTACACATATATGTTTCCACTCATACATGTATGGTTAGCTCAGATAGGTCGCGAATTGCATGTATCAGGCAACAACCCAACCCCTTATGTGCCGTGTACCCTTGAGCTAGTTGTCAAATAAAATCGGCACTCGCCTTAAGCGTTCGCCTTAATAGTCCGGTGAAGATGTTAAGACCTTGCTAGGTCAATAGAGTAGTCAGTTCGAAAAAAAAAGATACCTAATTTCTGAAATTTTGTGAATGATTCCCGAGGCCCCATGTTATAAATTGTGCGTACTGCCCGTTTTGGTAGTAGGATTATGGTATATAACTCAGCTGCTTAAAATGTTTCCTCGTAATACAGAAGTTTCATTTTTATCGTGTGTCTTTACGACACCACACCTTTTTTTTTAATTTTAACTTTTTATTTTGTTTCTTCACTAGATTTTGCTCGCGTTAGCCTTCGCATAACAATTGGTCAACGGTGTTTTATAAAACTGTAAGTTAAAGTTGCGAAATAGACGCGAAGAATCGATAGACAGATGTCACCGCGCAAAAACTAAAAATAACCTGCTTATGATGTCACTCGATTATCAGTAATGAGTGAACTTTAATATCCACATTGTTATGCTCACAACTTTGTAAACATTCCAATTGCACAATGCACGTGCTTCGTGTACACTGATAATCGAATCAGAAGGAAGGCACTTATGAACGTCAAAACTACCACCGGTTCGAACAAACACCCCAGTCATCGAGAAGAACCGGCAAGAAACTCGATCTGGTTTATATTTTTAACAAATATATATAATATTTAGAATATATTAGGTACATGTCACAATTTTTTTAAATGGATACACAGAGATAAGTAAATTCCAGACATCAGCATCGTTCACATATTGATAAACTCGGAGATCATAACTGGTATCGAATCCAAATATAAAATAAAGATATTTTTTAAACTAAATAAGAAACAATGTTTGGATTTTTTTTTATTTATTATCATATATATTAATACGTGCAGCCTAAACTTTGTATCCCTTTTTAACGGAATTGGGCGAACGATTGAACGTGAAATTTGGCAGGCATACTTAAAGTTTATATGGAGGAGAAGTGCAGAAAGCTATTTATTTTATATAAAATGCATTAGAAGTACATTAAATTAATTAAAATATGCATTACTCACGCTACTGCTTCAATTTTACACAACATTCATGTAAATAAAAAAGACATTTTGACATCTGTCAATAAAGGACTTCAGAAAAGGTTGTGAAGGAACCTCCTGTATGCTGTATGCTCGACTGTATGTATTATTTTACTCTTACTAATAAAATTCAAACTTTAAAAAATCAATGAACTATGGTCGAATGTCGACCACTGGGCGCCCGCTAGTAATAAATAAATTGATGTAGGAAAAAAACTATACTTTTGCAAGTTAAGCATTTATCTACAAAAGCGTTTCCAAGTCGAAACCTCTAGAACTCGAATTTTTCGCGACTCTTCCTTAATTTCGACGTATCAGAGTCCGACAGTGTTATTTTTTAATTCTTTATTTTCTATATATTACCTTAGGTTTTTAAGGCGATAAGCTTATGCCGTGTTATTACAAAAAAGTTAAATACGTATTAAATACTTGGTTTAAAAAAGTTTCCTAATAAATGCACCGCGCTCGCCCGAGGCAAGTTCGCGTTATCCTTTTTCACAAGTCTAACCTAACGTAACCAAAGCGAGACAAAAGAGCAATATGGCGAACATTTAGCGACCGCGGTGCATTTAATGTGAGACCTTTTTAAAGCCAGGGTTCAATACGTATTTAATTTTTTGTAATAATACTGATGATTTTGAAAATTCTACCTTACCTGAATGGCTTAAAGTTGTTTTTACAAGGACCCAAGCGACGCGAGACTATTTGAAGTGACTATCCAAAATTATGCACTCATTTTTGTGAGACGTTAAGTGTGCATCTTGGGTTTTTGTGTATCACAATGGTTTATCCACAATCTGGTGTTAAATGACGATATGGTCTAAGAAGTTAACACGCTAACCCTAGAGAACGACCTTCGATCAACAATAACTAGATAAAGGGTCACGTACAAAATCGAAGCCAAAAGCCGTCCGCATACTTATGTGTAGCTATTTGTTTACTAAGAAAGGGAGAAAAAACGTTTTAAAACAGTTTTAAGTTCAACCTAATTACAACCATAACACCTAGTAATAAAGTCACAAATGTTCAAAATATTATCTAATACTTACGATAAAACGAGCAAAGCAATAAATTACTCCCCTCACAAATGAAAAGACAACATAAACAACATTTAGTGTGAATTCAACCTCAACACGTAATCAATAAAGTATGTTTTTCCGTTATTGTGCGTGGCGAGGCCAAACATTTGTATCACAGGTTTGCAATCGGTAATTTTGTTCAAAATTTGATATTATTTGTTAGTTTAAAGCTTAAAATATAACTTATTCAACGTGTATTTAGCGAAAGTAAGGTACTCCGGCCGTAATTTTTTTTTTTTTCGGGTATTATTTTTGCATCTTTTGATTACACTGCGGTATGTGAAACGGGCTTACATTGGCTGTGTTTCAAATAAACTAAACAAAATAAGGGCACACATTTCAAAGTGAGCTCTTATTTACCGAGGCGTATTTTTCGCGCCGACCCTTTATCTAGTTATTGTTGATCGAAGAGGGCGACTGACTCTTAAGTATAGTTGCGGGGAAAACAACAGCAGGTGTTTTGTGACAGATTTTCAAATTGAGGGTGGTATCTAGACAAACGGACTTAGAGAAAACCTGACCACCACGCTATCGTTTCATCACCGTGTTTTCCTTTACCAAGGACTCCGAAGAACTCGAACCTACGTCGATCAACGCTTTCTCCCAACGCGCTATCGACTAAGCCAGAAGTTCACAAAGTGTGCACCGCACAAAATAGAGAGCGCCGCTGTAAGACACAAGACTCGTCTTTATCATTCTCAAATAGCTTAACTGAATTATTCGTAGGTACAAAGTAGACAATTAGATTACCAGTACATATAGTCTCATGTTGTAAGATGCTTTAATTCTACCTCTGTCTATTGATTGTATCTATTTCAACTAGCTAGCTAGGTTAGGGCGCCCTCTCCGCTGCCGATTGAACCGAGGGGGAAGTGGTGGGGGCCCTGACCCTGACCTCCCATTACACGGGTTCGGCTGGCTAGGAGGCAGTCTCGCGACCGGGCTGCCTTAGCCGGGTTTTTTTTATGTCATAGCACGTAAACAAACAGGTGGGTTACCTGATATTAAGTGATCACCGTCCATAGACACTAACAACACCAGGAGAGTCGAAAGTGCGTTGCCAGCCTGTGTTTGGCGGAAAGTGAGAGGAGGGGGGAGATGGGCCTCCAGCGCTCTCACTGATCTAAAGAAACACAACAATGCAAGCACTGTTACTTCACATGGGTTATCTATGAGAGGGTGGTACTACCCCGGGCGAGCCGACCCAATGCTGAAGTCAATAGTAGCTTCAGCGTAGCTCTACCACCTACAAAAGGGGTGGCGAGGAAACGCCTGCCGCCAGAGGGTGTTGCGGAGCCATCTCACGTACCCCGTGACACTCCCCATAATGCGGCGTACGGTTGGCCGTGGAGCTTTTTAGTCGGCGTCGGGTTTCCGATTCAAGTTCAGGACCTCCCCCGAGGGCCTGACAGTCCTAGATAGTTTTCTCCACGATAAATAAATAAATAAAAACAAAGGGCGCCCAGAGAGAGTACCAAATTTGAAAGTGCGCCACGAATTAAAAAAGCTTGGAAACCTCTGAACTAAGCCCTTATCGCTTCTAAACACCCATCACAAACGCTCGTTTATAATATTATTAATTATTTATAATTATAAAAATAATTTATATGGCAACAGTTATGCGCCGTGGTGTCCCGCGTGCAACGCCCTCGCTCCGACATGGCGCGAGCTCTCGTCCAGGGCTGCTCAGAAGAAGTTGAAGATACAGACGGCTGCCGTCGACGTTACCAAGTCGCCCGGACTGAGCGGACGATTCGTTGTCACTGCTTTACCCACTATCTTCCAGTAAGTGGCCTTTATGGAAGCTATTTAGATCCTGAAAAATCATCCAAATCTTTAAGCATTGGTGATACAATAAATTAGTGCACGAAAAGTGGTGTTCAACATTACAGCAACCAATAATATTATATATTAAAATATTTCTATGCAATTAATGACAAATTATCGTTATTTTGCTGTTCCTTATCCATTGCCCGTTATTATTATTGAATTATCAATTATAATAGTCGCAGTAATCGTAACATGTAAGTATTATGCCAAAAGCAATGCGTCATAGGGAATTTCACATTACTTATACTTTGAAATCACCATCGAACAACGAATACTTATTATCGTGTACTTGTTAGAAATACAATACAAAACAGCAGAATAATTGACAACAATGTAACAAGAACATAATGTAATATACCATGTTACTGTTTAAACACTCACAGTATTGTAACACTTAGGATATGACACTTCATGGTAACATTTAACATATACAATAATAATATTAAAACAAATACTAAAAAACAACCAAGAAAACCTAAGTTAAAGTTTGGTCTAAGACTGTCATAAGTGTAGTAAAATTACAAACGTGTAAATATAATGATAAACCTAAGTGCAATGACCGGTGCCAAAACCACACATCGCGGTTCTCAGTAATATCTCGAGCCTAGGTCGCCCCCGTGCGGAGCCCTCGATATATTATTATCGCGATACAGTGACTCACCTACATCACTTGAACACACATATATGAGATCATCTCTCTCACACACGTGCACATACATACACATGGTGGGAGGGTTTTGTTTTTTTACCTCATCGAACTGAATCGAATAGTTTAGTTCGTTTCATTCCGATATACACGTATTCATTTGTGAATCATGCAATTTCGATTGTATGGTTCACAAATGTGTATATGTATGAATAGCTTAGAATAGTTAGCTAGGTCAGACGCGACTTTTTCCAGGTAACAGCCCAAGCCGAGGTGTGCGTGCACCCTTGTGTATGTTACCTAAAACCCAAATCGGTTGAGTGCCTTAAGCGCCAACCTTAGTAGTCCGGTGAAGCTGTGAAGACCCTGCCAGGTCAATAGCGTAGTCAGTTCAAGAAAAAAAAAACCGGTGCCAAAAGCTACAGTGGGCGACCCAGAGTTAATAACTTTCGATAATAAAACGGGCAATAAACCCTTTTATTCCTGACGTTCCCACGTTCCCTTTGTTCTCATTCGTTCGTTCTCACAAGGGTTGGCACTAAATATTTTACTTCGCAAAATTTTACACTCTATTCGATTTCTCTTTTAAAACAACAAATAAGAATCAAACTTTTTTAAACGTGTCTTATTATTTAGAAGTGGATTTATGTATGGAAAGTCATTTGTTTATTTATATTTTATTGTTTCACAAATCATTTTATATTTGTATCACGGTAAAAATGGCTTAACAAGAACAATTTGATTTAATGGAAGCATATATTTTAAATAATCACTATATTTAAAGTATCTTTATTATTTAGAGTACTTTCCTACCAGGTGGCATTAAAAAATTCCACCCTGTATAGAGTCTAATATTTTCGTTCAAGAAATTCCACATTAGTGACTTGCTATTAGATTGCATAAATTTCCCGAAGACATGAGGTGCCATTTCTGAGACATAAAAACCATATATAAAAATCGTAAACTTAGATGTCATTCCACAAGATTATAAATGCTATAACATAAAACTGATAATGGAACAGTAATAAACGGTCTACATTAATTACGAAATGCCTATATTTAATCATTAGTTATTTACCACTAGCTTCTGCCCGCGACTTTGTCCGCGTGGAATATTTAGTTGGGCTAACGCTAAAACACAGCGGAAGCTCTCAATAGGAAAAAAAACAATTTTTAAAATATTGGTGCACTTCTCCTTTTGGCCATAGCATGATGATATATAGCCTATAACCTTCCTCCGTAAATGAGCTAGATAACATTGAAAGAATTTTTCAAATCCAACCAGTAGTTCCTGAGATTGTCTCCTACAATGTCACAAACTTTACATCTTTATAATATTATTTAGTATACATGAACCAATTGTCTAAGTATACTCGGCTCTAGAGTGAACGCTCATCGGAATTCTTATAGTAATGGTAATGATTTCATATATATTTTTTTTGTAAATAGTGTAACGAATGGCGAGTTTCGTCAATACAAGGGTCCTCGTGACGTGGACGCTATGATCTCCTACGTCGAGCAGGAGAAATGGAAGCAGACCGAGCCCATCCCCGGATGGAAGGCACCACATTCGCTGCAGATGAGCCTCGTCGCTGAGTTCTTCAAGCTTAGCCAAGGTCTCAGGGTATGTCTGACTTGATACTTACTATCGACACGCCCCGATTTCGTATGGGAGTAGTGTTCTTTACTGTTACTGTGGCGTAATACGTATCCTAGCCGTTTAGACACATGTACTTTCAATCCTCGCCATTTTTTTCTTGTTTTTATATTGGCAGCTTATCAAAGTCAATAAAGCCTCGTAAGTCCGGTCACAACTCAAGTCCTGTCACACAACTCAAGTCTTGTCACACAGCTTAAGTCTTGTCACACAACTTAAGTGTTGTCACACAACTTAAGTGTTGTCACACAACTTGAGTCTCGTCGTCCAGCTTTTCTTTTGTTGCGCGTAATTTTAAATCTGTGATAACATCTAAGTTAATCACTGAAATGATTACTATAAAAAGCATTTTTGATCTATATTATATGCCCAATTTAATTAAATTTCATTTGGGTAAGGATTAATAACTACTAGTGATTGTAATTCAACCATAATAAGGTATACAATGAGTATTGTTTAAATATTGCAGACATAAGGAGGGAAACTAGGACCAATAGTGACTTTTAAATTAAGATATTAGTGTCGATGGTATAAAAAAAACGAATTAAATTTTTTTTATTCGTTACATAAAATTCGTCAATAGCTACTAAACAAAAAAATATATATAAAGATGAAATCCGTTGAGAAATGGAGAGGACAGAAATTACTGAACTTATAATTTTAAATTTTATTTAGTTATTAAAGTTATTAACATTAAGTTATTGAAGTTAAGTAGTAATAAGTTAGCATGGTATGGGCATGTCATAAGGAGATATGAAGACCATGTAACTAAAAAAGCATTGAGTATGACTGTTGATGGATATAAGAGTAGAGGAAGACCAAAAAATGTATGAATGGATTGTGTGTAAAAGGTGTGAATACTGAGATGACATCTGATAGACGAGAGTGGAAAAGGAAAACATGTTGTACCGACCCTACTTAAGTGGGATAAGGGTAAGAAGATGATGATAATTTTAAATGTCCTCTATTTTATAAATATTGGCCACAACAACTCCATAAATCATTGTTTAATTATTGTAAAAGATAAATACGAATCCTTACGCACTTAATAATAGCACTGTACTGGACTTTTACTTGGCTTGTTCTCATCATATGAAGTCGAGTTTCTGTTATTACTTCTTTAAGACACTATGTATCTTAAAGAATATGGTTTTTTTTTTTCACTTAGAGTGTGCACAATATGTTGATGGAGACGTACGGCCTGCCAACATGGGGCTCTTACCTGATCTTCGCAGTGGCCACCATCTTTATAGGGGCATTACTCGGATTGGTAAGTGATTTATGAACAGCGGCGAGTTTTTTTTAAATATTTTGGTGGCAAACGAACAGACGGGTTACCTAGTAAGTGATCACCGCCGTTCATAGATACTAGCAACACCAAGGGAGTCGCATGTGCGTTGCCAGTCTGCTCTTGGTGGTAAGTGATCACCGCCGTCCGTAGACACTAGCAACACTAGGGGAGTCGCATGTGAGTTGCCAGCCTGTGTTTGGGGTGAGGTGGAAGGAAGGTGGTCCTCCGGCACTCTCACTGACCGAACGAAACGCAACAGTGTAAGCACTGTTACTTCATATCAGTTTTCTGTGTGTCGGGTGTTAGTACCCCGGACGAGCCAACCCACTCATGCTGAATCCAATAATAGCTTCAGCGTGGTTCTACCACCTACAAGTAAACGTAAAATGAGCAACTTTGTGTATTTTATTAATTATATATAATTAAATACTAACTTACCTTTTTGTCAAACAGGCTAACTGCCTATTCAATTTGTTGGAGCTATTGAAATTTTTACATTCTGGGGTCTAAGGAACACCCATAACTTGACTAGATACTTACATTGGGTTTACAAAATCACTATAGTTCACTTTCTAGTTATTACCGAATATAAAATTGCAATAATTTACGGTCGGTTCAACTTAACAAATTGGTAATTAAAGCCCAGAGTTTATAATTTGCTGCAATTATATTTTGAATTCATACTGGTACCAGTACCATATTATTATCATCAACTAAAATCATTTGTGATCATCAATGCATTACAATTACAGTATCAAAACGCAATTATCTATGTGACGACTGCACAATTTGCTTACATTTACCATTATTTCATATGATTTTAACCTATGTATGTGTAATTAGCAGGTTAGTAAAACAAATAAAAATGTAAAACCTACCCACAAAGATCTGTAAAATATATATGAACAAAAGATTTAAAAACAAAGTGGTATTTTTCATATAGACACACGATAGAAGTTAAACATTTTTACTACAAGGAAACACTGTGATTAAAAAATACAACAACAAGTCAATGTCACAAGGTGTTCTCAGGTGGTCACCCATCCAAGTACTGACCGCGCCCGAGGTTGCATAGTCGCGATAATCGGACGAGAACCGGTGGTTTCAATACTGTCACTCTCACCGGTCATTCAACCTATATTTATTTAAATTTGTTCCCATACTTTTGAGTCTTAGAACAAATATTAACTTAGGTTCTCTTTGTTGTTTATTAGTATTTCTTATGATATTATTATTTTATATGATTAATGTGACCATAAACTGTCACGGTGTATCTTCAATTCCAGGTGTTGGTTTGTATAATAGACCTCCTGTATCCACCGCGTCGGTCCGACAAGGTGCTGGTCTCCAGAGCCGAGCTGGAAAGACATGCCAGGGGTGACCAGGACGCTAAGAAGTCGGACGATGAGCAGGTGAATGTCACAATTTATTTGCATCAACTAATAACTTGAAGCATCTAAAGTGAAACTTTTTATGACGTGGTAGGGAAACATTTTCGTTACGCAAGATTTGCACGAACAATATGGGACTTTGTATAGGATATGAGCATTCTTATCTTAAATATATAAAAAACCAGTATCATGATGTTTGTCCACAATTACCTCCAAAAATACTCAACCGATCTTGATGAAACTTGGTATTTATACGTAATTTGGTCCAACTTGAGAGATAGGATCATTTATATTTCGATTAATGGCCACAATATTTTTTAAAATTACAAATTAAATGATTGTCAATCTTCATCATCGTCATCAGCCTGTAAGAGACCGACTGCAGGGCCATAGGCCTTTTCCCGAAGGTAGGTATGGGCGTAATCACCACGCCAGCCCACGACGTATTGGCGATTTCAAACTCTGAGAAATCCACAGTTCTACATTTTTCTCACATACAGTAGTACTACAAGAACATTTCTCAGCCCCGATAGTGTTACCTATTTAAATTAGTAAATTTACACGAATTCCGAGAAATTCGTTGGTACGGAAATACCGGACATCGAAATAATATTCCACAGGTCAAACCACCAGGCCACCACGATTTGTCAATGTTGATTATTGTTAATAATTGTAAGTTTCGCCAGTCTCCAACAGAGGGCGCTTTAAATTAGTTCGTTGATAAAAAACTGTAAGACCGACACTTATAGATACCTCATAGATGGCGCCTGGTTTTTTTTCCAACTCCACTTTACTTTATGGTGTACATGTTCTGTAAATCTATTTACTGAATGACCTCGTTTTTTCTGTGTACCGTTTTTAGGCAGATTCATTATCCCATAATACCAAATACATTATCATATTTTCAATTCCACATATAAAATAACTGAGCCACAGCAACGCGTGGCCCCGTCACCTAGTATATATAATTTAATACATACAAGCCAAAGAAATTTTACTTCCTCCGTGTGTACACACTGATACATGCAATGTATTTTTTACTTGGACCTTCCTGGTCTTTTAAGGATGATATGAATTTTGTATGTATGTATGTATAATATTTATATGAGGCTTTTAACAATGACGTCGTTAATAGACTGCATCATATTAATTATCCTGAATATACAGTGATTTGACATCTCTTTACAGATGTGAACAGTCGAACGTTCTGGTTAATATTAATTTCACTAATAAGAGATATGTTTTGGTTACATTATAGTCGTTTTGAGGGTAGTTGAATTTTTTTAAGACGGTAGACGAGGATTCCAACAGTTATACTCATATATTTTAACATCTTCTTCTATACATATAATGGGAATATAACCTGTATCTAATTTTTCGATTTTTGTTAAAAAAAAATGTTACAGAATAAAATACATTTCAATCATTTTTAGAAATGTCTATCTATCTGTATGTCTGTTTGTATGAACACGCATCACTGCTAAAGTACTGGTTTCACCATAAAACCACACGAAGAAAATTATAAATCATATCTTCTTAGTCTTAGTTTTCATTAAAATCGGTCCACTCTATCAAAAATTATGGTAATTTTTGTATGGTATGGCAATTGTTATACCTACCAAATATACATTTATAATTTCATAAGAATCAGTCCGGTCGTTTCGGATTTGTTCAAACACTAACACCGTGACATGAGTTTTTATATATTACAAGAAGATAAAGTGGCTGACCCCATACACATGGTGAAATTACAGGAATTAATCAATGATGACATCGTTGATGACGCCGAGTCTGCAGACAGCGACGCTGAAAAGAACTCGCCCAGTGATGTGAGTTTACTGAACCTCCTTTTTTTAATTCAGTCGTACAACAGGCAAGTTTAATGCCAGGAGGCATTCTCTTCCAGTTAACTGGCAGTAAATTCGTTTATAATATTTTAAGTATTCTTTTGGAGATTTGATTGAATATGAAGATCATTTATAGGTGGTAGAGCCATGCTGAAGCTATTACTGGTTTCAGTATGAATGTGTCGGCTCGCTCGGGTTTGTACCACCCTGACATACAGAAACACCGACGTGAAGTAACAGTACTTGCATTGTTGCGTTTCGTTCGGTCAGTGAGCTCACCGACGGCTCACCTCCCCTCCTCTTCACCATTCCCTCCTCCCTCCCTAATATAGCATCTCTTACGACAACTTGCGACTCCCCTGGTGTTGCAAGTGTCTATGGACGGCGGTGATCACTTAACATCAAGTCACCCACCTGTTCGTTTGCCTCCTATGATATACTAACTGTTAAGGAATGTGCACGGGACAAACTAAACTGTTATAAAAAAAGGGTCGTTCTACCTACTTTCGCCTCGGATGCAAGGACATTCTTGTGCGGTTTTGGAAGCGTTGTGACGTCCAACGCGTGTTAATATTTGTTTGTTGAATTAATTTGATATTTGAATGTTCTAAGACTATTGGACATTACTATTATTTGTTGTGAGTGTTTGTGCTATCCTACACATTTTACATACAATTACACTATACACACATTACTACACACGGAATAGCGCAGTGAGAGCTTACCAGGGACGCCAAGTCTGTAAGGTAAGTGGTTTAATAATAAACGCAATTACGCATTAAATAGAGTTGCTGTGTACCACATTTTACTCAGAGTGGTCACAACCCCGAATTGAAAATATTGATGGGCCCAACACCAATTCGGTTTTGCGGTGGTGATCATCTCATACACTAACTTTACTAATTTTCCGGGGTAACGGAAATAGAGTAGCTTTTAACTCTTTTTCAAAAAGTTACAAACTACAGGGGTTCTGTAGAAGTACTCTATAATACAACACCGACTTGTCAGCTTACTTGTGAGTTCACTGTATGTTTAACCTATTCGATAAAATCTATTAACAAATAGTTTGTACCACACACACAGGTTTTTATGGTGAATTATATATTTTTATGAACGCATTAATAAAAAACGCACACGTATATCAATCGTGTGTTGTAGGCACACAGATAAAAATAGTCATAATGCACACCAGGTGCATTGCTGGCATGGAACGGGTTAAGTTGCTGCCATCACTCGGACTTAACGTTGATCATTTCTATTCACAGAGCTCGGAGGATGAGAAAGAGGCAGCCGGGGACTCCGCCACGGGGAACTCGACCGCTGAGGACAAGCCCAGTGAGGTCCGCAAACGTAGGCCCCGGAAGGCAGACTGAATCGATACGTGACCGTCGGACGCCTGTTGACTCCATTCTCTATTTTATTGCTTCACGGTATATGCCCATCATCTTAACTCCATGTTGGAAATTGTAATTCTCGAACTACCCCCTCGTTTTTAAGAATTCTAACAACTACCCACACTTTTCAAAATTGCAATGGTAATCGAACAGTGTTACAGAAGAAAAACATAACGCAGTGGTAATAAAGGTTACTATTGTATAGAGAGGTCGCAAATTCATTGAATACCTGTCACGTTTATTTAAAAAAGGAAATCTATCTAGTTGTTTTTAGCATATAACCCTATATATATATATA
>MU158761.1:680517-706821 GCA_015888305.1 Antheraea pernyi
GGTGAAATACGTTTTACATGAAATTTTGATACTCCTATACAATAGAAAGAGAAAAAGGGTCGCAATGACGGAGGGAGATGGAGGAGCATAACGCTTTTTCCTTACGTGACGATTTCTGTCAGTAACCACCGCCAAAGCCGCGTTAATGTTTCAAACATAAATTTACATGTGTTCGTTCTTGAAAAGCGACATTGAATGACATAATTCCAATATTCAATATGGATTCATAGTTATCATTTTAATTTGAGGGTAATTAATTCGCTTGTAGTCGCTACAATACTTCGAAATAAGACATATTTGGTAATTGTAACTAGATTGTGTGTTTTTTTTAACGTTTTTGAACACTTTAATTAATATATTCAGATTAAATAGATTTTTGTAGAAAAGATTGTAATTTAGTAGTGTTTTTAAATCATAGTCATTCACCGTGTTATGTATTAGAAAAAAGTTAAGCACGCATTGAACTATTACTTAAAGAAAGAAGAAACTATTACAAAAGACTGGTTACCCTTGTTTACAGATGGACATTATTTAAAACATGTCTAAGTTGACAGTTCTTATGTTGTTGTTGTGATTTATTGTTTTTCCATTTGTATTTAAAGGCATTTCGTAATAAATTATGAATTTCGTGGGTATATTTAGAAGAAATAAATAAATTAAACGATTTTAGAGATTCACAAGTTAATCATAACTTGTACTACTATATGACACTATTGATATTTGACAATATATTTAATCTGTCATTATACTGATGTTCCACCTTACGCACAGTGACGTAAGATATACATCTTATAAATTGCTTATTATAATAATTACATCATTTTCTTTTAACTAAACTGTCACAATAATTATAACCAATTTAACGTATAATAAGTAAATTTTCTTAATGAAGGTCTAAACAAAAATATTATCTAGAAATTGAAATTGTTTGCAAAATGTCTGTATGTAATGGAACGTTTTTGAATGATGAGATCGAACTGAATGAATGCTATTCAGAGTTGCTTGCTAAAAAAACTTACACCAGATGTTTAGCTAGAGACCGCTTAGACACGTTTTTTGTAATAAAGCATTATAAGTATGTGTTCAACTAGATCTAAAACTTTAGACACTACTTAGTAAAACTCATGTTAAACACATGTTTATCTTTGTTTTTCTAATAAGACTGTTAGCGATGATTCATTTAATTCTGGTCCTAAATACAGTCACACTTGAATAGGTCACACGAACTTTCTAGAGATTACAGTATTACTAACTACTTAATAAATTAATTAGTTGGTATTCCAACGGTTTACAAGATTGAGAAGATATAAAAATTGAAATCTAATTGTAACGCCGGTAGAAGTAAACATTTGACAAATGTATTTGCGAACACAGTTAAAAAAAAAACAAATTGACATGTTAATGTACTTAGATCGCGGTGTCGCACTCTCAAATAATCATATTATTACATGTAGAAATTATTTTGTGTGAGAATGAATATAATTTATATTTAAATTATCAATTAAGAAAACTTAATTACAGATATTCATTTAACACAGTTTTATCAACTGAATATCGAATCAACAAATCAACAAATGAATATCGCTATGAAACCTATAACTTCGTCTAGTTTAGGAGAATTAAAATTTCCAAATGAAATGAATTTTAAGAGAATTCTATGTTAGGAATATTTTTCCATAGCATTTCATTAAATCGTCTAAATAAAACATATTTTCCAATATACATTAATAATGTATAAAACACTGCCTCGGCATAAAATGCTGTCCAACTCATGTTAAATGCCCATAACAGAATACCAATAGTGACATGTTTAAAAAGAATGGAGAAAGAACTAAAAGCCAATCCGAAGCCATGCACGAATGGATCTCGACGATTATTAGTGAAAAATCCGTCACAGTGTCTCGATTAGACACGTCACCTTATGACAAGAGACTAAAAAAAAGTACAGAAACATAATCCTTGAGCTCAATAGAAGTTGTATTTTCAGTTTTCATAATATGTACGGTCATCTATACTAATATTATAAAGAGGTAAAGTTTGTGACGTTGCGAGTTTGTGACATTGTGAGTTTGTGACCTTGTGAGTTTGTGACCTTGTGAGCTTGTGACGTTGTAGGGGGTAATCTCAGGAACTACTGGTCCGATTTCAAAAATTCTTTCAGTGTTATATAGCTCATTTATCGAGGAATATTATAGGCAATGTATCATCACGCTAAGACCAATAGGAGCGGAGCAGCAATGTAGAATGTTTTCAAATCGTTTTTTTTTCTATTGGGAGCTTCCGCTACGTGTTAGCGTTAGCCCAAAGTAACTGTTCCACGCGTACGTAGTCGCGGGCAGAGGCTAGTAGATAATGTAGACGATTCAGCTACAACTTTACGAGCAAATGAGAACAATGTATATTTACTAGCCTCATGTAAAATTATTGAAGAGCTCACGTTGTGTTTTTATTTTATAAATATTATTTTATAGTTTACATTTAAATTCTGTTATTCGCTTGTCTTCGCAAAATTACACTACGATTTTTTTTTGTTAATATTTTTAACAAAATTTTGATATTTTTATTTATGAACAGCGATTTTTTTTTGTTGTCGATTGCGTTTACGTTCACTTTTGGATCATTTTCTAAATTAATCAGAACGATGTATCTATTATAATAATTAAAAAGGTTATACAAAATGCTATTGATTTAATAAGTGCTCGGACATGAGTTGTATAAAATCAAAACCGGCAAAGTAAGTAGGTGGTGAAAATGATTAATTATGTGGAAAAACACAGAATATTAACAGGTTTAAATTCACCCAACGTCACAGTAAAGTACCCACAGTTGATACATCAATATAGTAGATTTATCGATTTTTTTTTCCTAATTTCCAAATTATAGATCGAACCACCTTTTTTCTAAATTTATACAAATCGTGTATGAATCGTATAAGTCTTTGTTTTCTATCAATAACATAATAGACTCTAAGAGATATGAGTCTGATTTCAAATAAGCTAAATCCAATTTTAGCCCTTCCTAATTATGACGTCACTTTTCAAGATCTTTAAATGTTATAAATGTGAATTAGATAGATCATAAAAATAATCGAATGGACGGCAATATTTGAACTTTGTCCTCGGATAAATGATTATATTTGGATTTAGCTCATTTTGAAAATATAACGACACGTAATTATATTTGTAACTTTCTTTTTTCACAGAACGATAAAGAAAATATGAAGAGTTCAAGTTAAAATATATAACTTTCACTTCTAATACATTCCTTTGTGTAGCTCAAAATAATTCTTTAATAAATTTTATACTTCATTAATAACTATATATTATACGTACTTATGACAAATGTCGATAATAAATTTTATTTCGAACATTTTAATCGAAATTATGTATTGAAATTAAAATGGCTGAAATGTTATCGAGATTAAAATAATTATGTCAATGATAAGAAATGATAAGAAACCGATTTAATGAACTTTGGTTTAATTATCTTTAATTTTTTTTTTAAATAATTGTGACGTTTCGCTATCGAATCGGAATTATCGATGTTCGAACAATCTCGTAAAATTATGTCGAACAGTTTTTAAGTTAGCGTTATAGTAAAGATTTTTATGTAATGTAATATTAATTATAAATTATTAAAACTTATGCCTGAAAATACGTTTTTTTTTAAATATAATTTGAAATAATAACCTGTGGGTTGTGAGTGGAAAGAATTTATGAAAACCTGGATGAGATTCTTGGAAACCATACAATAGGTGAAGATGCGTTAGGATATATATTCATTTATTGAATCTGTGGTTGTCTTACATCTATTAACATTTATCGATAACTAGTGTCGGTCGAAGTCGGTTTTGTGAACGATACCGAATATTCGTTTTTAATTATAGCCGAAATTAATTATACTAAGAAATTATTGGGTAGTTTATATAATTAAATACTTTCAAATATAAACATTTATTACATATAATATATTTCTAGTAATTAACACATAGATTGCAGATGACTTGAGTGTAAGAGAAATTTGTTTGTTCTATAGAATCACAACTAATCGATACATTTTTTGTCGTTTTCAATGAAAATTACCATTTTAATGCAGTAAAATACTTTACGATTATTTAAGAAAATGGGAAATATATGTCTCGATCATATCGATGAAATACAAAAGAACATCCATCGTAATTCTTAACTGATATACTAACAAGGACTTGAGATGATAATTAAGGTCTACAACACAAATCTACTAAATACGTACATCTAAATAATTCGACTACGTAGTCCTTGAGGCCTTACTAAGCCAATAGCGTAGTAGCTCGAGAAAAAAAAACGATTCCAAGAAACGTAACATTACTCATGTAATGTGTTACTTTTGTAACCTAAATATAAACTTAATTGTAATATTCTATTCTTGAAATTAATTTTGCACTCATAAAATATAACGAACGGATGCGGATATTTGAGCGAAAATTGCCAGATTTATAATTATTTTTCTCGAATTCTCAACAATGTGAATAAAACCGAAACCGAAAATTCGGCTACGACATTAAACCCTAGAGTTTAAACAGAAGCGAAACGATTTAAAATGTAGTGTGTGTTAATTATAGTGCTTGTGTATAATAGTAATTTAAATTTAATATATATTAATTACGTACACGCATTATGGATAATATAAAGTTGCCTTCTTGTACAAAGACTTCAATCGTTTTGAGTGTTGCATTTAACTAATGACTTGCTAAATAAAAATTTTATTGGAAAAGATTTTTGTTTTATTTATCAACAAAACCCCACCCGATTAATAAAAAAGAGAGATATGATAGCGTTATGTATGATCATACTACTATCGTCTTATTAAAAAAAAAATACATACAACCGAACGTAGTAACCTCCTTTTCAAAGTCGGTTAAAGAAGTGAGATTTGCAGCGAGTGATTGAGAACAGTATTGCAACTAAAGTATCCGCTTTAAAATGTCAAATTTAGATAATGTATAGTCCGCGTCATAGTTTTTGGCCACTCTGAATATAGCTTTAAATTCGGCCTTGCACATAGTACAGTCGAGAGGTTAATATAAAACAAATTGACAATATTATATGTATTTAATATTGGCATTTATTAATCTTTAACTTGTCTCGATATTACACGTACAATATATTAGTTACGTTTTAAATTATGAGTCAAGTAGATATTTGCCCAATACATTAAATAATAGGAATGTGGTGGTATAACGACCATGTTGCAGCGATCGGAAGAAATGAAGATATAGCTCCGATCGCGTCGTCTTTATAGTTATTTATAGTGGTACAACGCTTTCAATAGAAACACCATTTTTCGATGTGGATAATGTTCTAATAATAACAGATATCAACAAGTACCAATAAAGAGAAAAATAAGAAATATAAACAAGAAAGAAAAAACAATGAAAATAACAATAACATGTAATTAACAACAACAAAACTATTCTGAATGCGATTGTACTGTATCTACTGACACTGAAACATCTGTAAGCGTTGGTGCAATACGGGCTGAGGAATGCACGCGGGTGACCCTTCTCCGCCTTAACATTTTCCACGTCCCTCTGGTACTTAAATTTGTGTTCTGCGTATCTACATCAGAGCGGTCAAAAACTTTGACGCGGACTATAGCAAGATTTTGGTAATGTAATTTTTTAATAAAGAAATTATAAGAATAATAAATTTTCGAACAGAAAACTTCTATAGCAATGAAACTCAAGTTTCTACAAATTTCTTATTATTACAAACTATTCAAATTGGTGTGCCTTGAAATTTGACGAAGAATCTTTAAAAAGGTAAATTTAATCGAGTACTCGTACGAGACTATTTTAGCCTTAGATCAACAATAAGTAGATATCAGGTTGGCGCGAAAAATACGTCTCGGTAATTAACAGCTCACTTGAAATTTAAGTTTTTATTTTGATTAGTTTGTTAGAAACACAGCCAATGTAAGCACGTTTCACACGCCGCAGTGTATTCAAAAGATGCAAAAATAATACCCGAAAAAGCAATTTAACGGCCGGAGTATCTTACTTTCGCTAAATACACGATGAATAGCCCCTAAGGGTACGGGTAATTACGGACAGACAAGGTTTTGTTTTTGATATAAAATTTATAATAGTTGATTGATCTCGTATTATAGGTGTTGTTGATTTTGTAGGTATATAATTTAAGTTTTATAATTAATAAAGTCAGACTGATTATTTCTAATAGTACAGGTTTTGTACGTTATTTCCCTTAAGCGTCCGCAATTCCCCCATCCTCCCCTAAGTTATATTTTAAGCTTGAAACCAACAAATAATATCAAATTTTGAAGAAAATGACCGATTTTAAACCTGTGATACAAATATTTGGCCTCGCCCCTCACAAACACGCACAATAACGAGAAAACGTACTTTATTCATTACGTTTTAAGGTTGAATTCACACTAAATGTTGTTTATGTTGTCTTTTCTTGTGAGGGGAGTAATTTATTGCTTTGCTCGTTTTATTGTATCAGATAATATTTTGAGCTTTTGTGACTTTATTACTAAGTGTTATGGTTGTAATTCGGTTGAACTTAAATCTATTTTAAAAATTTTTTCTCCCTTTCTTAGTAAACAAATAGCTACATATAAGTATATATTTACACGAACAATTTTTAGCATCGATTTTGTACGTGACCCTTTATCTAGTTATTGTTGATCGAAGATTTTAGCATATCATAATATTTTTTTGTAAACGAGTTATAAAATTCATAAGAAAAAAGAAATCTGCCTGAAAATAATCAAACTACAACCTTCGATAACTTTTAAACACTCGAGGTTTACAAAAAAAATGTAACAGACCTTTTTTATAGAAAATTCAATTTCCTACAAATATATGAGACGAGGTATTTGTTTTCCAAATAGTAAATACCGAGATATGAATTTTTCTTTCTAATAATAAGGAAAAAATAAAAAACTGAGAGGCGGAAGGCTTTCCTATTAAAATTAAGAGCTCGTACTTGGAGTGATTTTTTTTGAGGTGTCTACAAACCTATTTTACCAAAGTTAAAAAAAATGTTTTGGCCCACTCTAATGTACCGGTCATTTAGCATATGGGGCATGACAACGACAACGGGACAACGAAAAAAAGGTGAGGTTCAGAAATTCGTTCATATTCAGCCTAATTAGACTTCTAGTAGGTATGAATGTGAACGTATAATTATTTTTTTTTGTCATGTTTATTTGTCGAGTTATGGGCTTCTAAAGGACAGACACATCTGAAATTCAGATTTTTTGGACGTAGTTATTGAATTGAACAAATTCACAATAAAATATTGAACGCAGCGATTTATATAGAAAAATAATTACTCTTTTTGAAAATAAGATAAAACTTAAAAAAAGCTTTTTAATGTTTAAAAGCGAAAGTAAAATTTTCGAAACAAAATTTTAATACTAAATAATATAAATATATAAAATATAATAAAGTTGGCACAGAATTGGTTAAGGAGAGAGATCGATTAATGTACATGCATGTCACACAGAGTACGAGGTCGGCGCTGTGTTAGGTAGATTTTTTTTCAATATCATATGTCCCTATAAAAGAATTCATATTAAAAGTATCGATAGATAAGAATATTGTGTTAATAAAATGCAACTAGCGACGGCATCTCTTAGCCAAAAAAAAAGAGTTATTTATTATCTTTAACAAAATATCTAAACAAAGCTATAGATATATTATCTGCAATTACTATACCAGGAACAAAAAAATGTGCATGCCTTTATTCTTACAATCGAAGGTCTTCGTGTAAATAGCACTAGATCCGACATAAATTCCCTTTATAAAACTGTAACAATTATAAAGTAAAATCGTCTTGTCTCTATGACGGTGTTATAATGTCTTTATAATATTTACTCAACAGTTTTACTGAGTATGTCTATTTTCACGGAACATCGCCCAAATATGCTAGTGCCAGATTTTAGTACAGTGCAACATACATGTACATTAATCGATCTATCTCCTTAACCAATTCTGTGCCAACTTTAAAAGTTATAGTTTATTTTAAGCTACGTTTTGATGTAAAAAGAAAAGAAAAAACAATGCCCAAGTTACTAAAATTTTGTATCGAAAAATTTACTTTAGGTTTTGAACATTAAAAAGTTGTTTTCAAGTTTTATTTTAGTTTCAAAATGAGCAATTATTTTCCTAAATAAATCGCTGCATTTAGTATTTTATTGTAAATATGTTTAAAAAAAATACTTCCAAAAAATCTGAATTTCAGAGGTGTCTGTTCTTTAGAAGGCCATAACTTGACAAATAAACGTGATAGAAAAAAAAATGCTTTTTTTTTTCTCGAACTGACTACGCTATTGACCTGGCAGGGTCTTACAGCTTCACCGGACTACTAAGGTTGCCGCTTAAAGCACTCAACCGATTTGGGTTTTAGGTAACATACACAGGGGTGCACGCACACCTCGGCTTGGGCTGTTACCTGGAAAAAGTCGTGTCTGACCTAGCTAACTATTCTAAGCTATTCATACATATATACATTTGTGAACCATACGATCGAAATTGCATGATTCACAAATGAATACGTGTCTATCGGAATGAAACGAACTAAACTATTCGATTCAGTTCGATGAGGGAAAAAAAACAAAACCCTCGCACCATGTGTATGTATATGCACGTGTGTGAGAGAGATGATCTCATATGTGTGTTCAAGTGATGTAGGTGAGTCACTGTATCGCGATAACAATATCTCGAGGGCTCCGCGCGGGGACGACCTAGGCTCGAAATATTACTGAGAACCGCGATGTATGCGGAAGCTAAAAAGGATCGATTACAAAAGCGCGGGCGCAACACGCATTTAGTAAGATCGAATTTAAATTTACTTAACGGCGACGGCGCCGAAATCTAAAAATAGACATAACAAAAATTATTATTATTGAACGGTCATTTTTAGGGGAAGATAGCTAGACGTAAATACGCGATTTACTCTATCTTATATGAGTTATTTATTTTGAACGGCGGCTCGAGCGAGCCGTTGTAATGTAGCCGCGATGGCTGGAAACCTATGTATTGCCGTGACGGTACCTAGGAGAGGATTTCGTGCAGTTTCTTCGTACGCCGAGATCTCGTGGAAAATGAGTAATTGGCCTGCGTAGTCAATACTCGATAGGGAGAAGGAATAGGCGGAGTGATCCTGTGAAGTGTGTGTGAGGGGCCCGGAAGGGGCGGGGGGGCGCGCTAGTCGCGGGTACGGACGCTGCCGGTGCACGAGATGTGCTCGGCAGGCTCGGAAAGGCCTCTCGAGAAATGAGAGGCGAAGGTCGGGGGCGGCGGCCGTCTTAGACGGCGACATCTGCCTGGGGTAGCGAGGGCGCTTTGTGCGCGGGGCGCGGGGACATCCGCGATAATTCGCGGTATTACCCACGCCGCGGCACAGAACACAGCTCGGCGGATCGGAGGATACAAAGAGTTGCTAATAATATTTCCTGTGTTATTTAAGTTACGAATTAGCTGATACAATGTTAGTTATAAAGATCCTCTATTGTTCCTTGGTGCGTAGTATTCTCGAGTATTGCTCACAAGTATGGAATCCGCGTTACAGTATGTATATTGATAAGATTGAGTCTATACAGCGTAGATTCATGAAATTTCGACAATATAAATCAGGAACCAACGATTGCAACTATGAGGCAAGATGTCGTAGATACCATATTCTACCTTTGCAGGAAAGAAGAAAAATTTCCGACGTTGTTTTCCTAGTTAAAATTGCTCAAAAGCTGGAAACGGCAGGCATCCCTTACACCTCCGCTATGAATACCGCTGTAGGTATTCAGGTGAAGGTAGCCACGTCCACCGCCCATCGTGACCTCACTCGTTTCCTTCGGGACAACCAGTGGGGTTATTTCACGCACTCTCTCGAAGAGGATGAGGTCACGATGGGCGGTGGACGTGGCTACCTTCACCTGAATACCTACAGCGGTATTCATAGCGGAGGTGTAAGGGATGCCTGCCGTTTCCAGCAGGCTAGAAATCTCGACCCAAGACCCTTTGTTTTGGATCGTAACGGGGGGCGGTGGGCGCGGCTTTTTGCCCAAAACTACGGGACCCGCAGTTTTAGGCGAAGCGGGTCTAGAGGGCGCTGGTGTCGTCTTTGGCACTTTCGCGCCATCGACGTTGACGATCTTTTTGGAAGGCAAACTGCCTTCCGGATCGGACGAAAAAAAATATGCATTCACATTCATACCTACTAGAAGTTCAATTAGGCTGAATATGAATGAACCTCACCTATTTTTTCGTTGTCCGCTTCACGTGAAATGCACCATATCGACGATACGTTGCCTAAAGTAAGATTAAAAAAGAAATAGACTAGGGTGCATATAATACCGGGGGAGCCTCCACCTCCCAGAGAGATTGAGCCATTGCGTGAGAGTCCGGAGGGGCGAGTTAGAGTGGAGGCAGGACCAGGACGCGCGGTATGGCAGATATACCATCGACATCGTGCGCCGGTCCTGCCGGAGTGGATTGGGACTCCCTGACATATCGTCTGGTGCAGGTACTCAGCAGACATGGATGCTTCAGTATTAAAATATGCCACTACATGCAAATATATAAAGATCAGCATTTTTCTTGTAAATTTTCAAGTTCCAAAGTTTTCTTTATTTCTGAGCTATTGCAGAAATTCAAATTGTTACCTGCAAGTACATATGTTTGCACTACGAACTTCATTTGCACATGTTTATTTTATTGTAAACCAAGACTGCTATATTTGTAAAATTTTGAAATTCCTGAACTATTTTTGGGTTTGAAGTAAATGAAAAAAATTACAATGTGTGGTACAAACGTGTAGGGGTTTTGATTAAAGGCGTTACTTTGCGGAATTCCATCATTAATATTATAGTGGATGCTACTTTGCACTTCCGCCTGTTATTGATTGAACACTACTACGCCTAACTGCTAAGCCAAGATCCAGTTGGTGTGTACCAGCAGCTCCATTTGAGAACCTGCTCTTTCTCTAGTCTGTCTTTGTCTATCTTAGACGCCATCCTCATTTAAAATCAGATGAGATGGTTAACAAATACTAGAACCTATAAATGTATTCAAAAACATGTTCCCCGAAAGTCACTTGTACAATGAAAATACCCAACAAAACTTACAGTGTGTACTGGAAACTTGTATCAAGTTGTAATAAGGTCCATCAGTAAAAATAAATCGCCTCTCATTTAATTCCATATATTCTACAAATAAATAATAGTTAAAAAAAAACTAAAAAAACACTTTCATAAAAAAATCCAACTAAAAAACAGAAAATAAAATTAAATAAATTTCATAAAATACTGATATCTGGAGGTGCTGATATTAACATTTTGTTTTTTTAGTTGGATTTCTTATGAAAGCGTGTTTTTTTAGGTTTTTTAAATTATTATTTATTTTTCATTTTTAAGTTATTTATTTAAACTTTTTTTTCGTATTATTGCATTGTCATCCACGTTTGACAGGTGTGCAAAGTTTGAATTCAATCTGATCGTTCAAAGTAGAACAAAATCGAGCTCAAAGGGGTCGGTTACATACATTCATACAGGTGAAGCTAATAAAGGCGTGATAAAAAATAAAAAAGGTTAATTTTTTATTGTAAAAAAAAAACAAACTTTCAAAGAGCGAGATTTGTTATATTTGAAACTACAAAAGTACACATAATGATACAAAAAAGCAAAATACTTTTCGTGTGTGCAGCCTCGTTGAACAGTCTTAATACTTTGTGTCGTTTATTTAAAAAGAATCCAATTTAGATAGAAATGAATAAATTTTTTTTTGCATTTTTTTAATCGAAATATGATGACCCAAAACCAACTACCAATGTTGTCAGATGGCAAAGTCGTTTTCCCACTACATCTAATGCCGATATCCCCCTAAAAACTTTAATAATATTGCAAGAGCTTTTTTATTCGTTGGAAATTGAAAATTCAACCTACATGTGACACTCCTATCCGGACGTCCTTTTTAAGTCAAAATTATATTAAAAAAATAGCGATGAACAACCTATCTCCTCATGCAAAAACTCCTATTGCGTCCCTTGTGTTATATTTCCCACTCTGTCAACTTCCCTTAATTTAAGGGGAGACGCTCTAACCCACAACATTTCCCTCCAATGAACTCTTATATCTTATCAACATAACATTACATTCAATAAAAAATAATAATCGTGACCCTTAAATTATCTTTCTAATGAGGTACAAAAGAGAACTATAAAGAAGCAAGACATTAAACTTCAAAAATGTTAAATCCATTCAACGGGACCGCACACTTCTTTAACATAAAAAAACAAATATATATGTTTTTTTTTTATTTCTCTATAAATATGTCGATAAATACCGTTCGTATATTGGACAAGCCTAATGATATTGGCATTCGTCGACATTTACATATGCAGTAACGTAACAATCTCCTATAATAATTATTCTTATTCTTCTTGAACATTGTTCGATGGGCAGTGTGTTCTATCATTTATCGATATCGATGATATCTTGGGATTTATTTAAAAACTAACCTATTTTTTATTATTATTATTTCATCGTGATCTATAGATAGGGTTTACGAAGAGATCCCAGTGTTATTTTCAAACAATTTTAATAGTTACTAAAGACATAATACCGTCTTCAATTATCGATAAAAAAAAAAAACTAGGTTAGTTTTCAACGAAATCTTTTTCGCATTATTCTTTAGTTCTTTGGATAGCTTATAACATATATATATATACGTAAATTGAATTATTAAATAGTATATACTTAAATTTTAATTCATAGACGATGCTAAAATATTTTATTGTGATAAATCGATCAATTTCAAATGCTTAAAGTATCACTCGCAATTATTGGAATAAATCGGATTAATTTTAAACAAAATTTATAATCATCATCATTTTGTAAGCTTTACATAGACCGAAAAGCCAGCTGAAGCTTTTCTTCCAAATGGTCTAATAGGGGCTCATGAAAAAAAAATATCAGGATTTGCAACATTCGTCAGATGACGTCGCAGTGTTTTAACTAACCTAAGAATCTCATTGAAACTAAACAAAACCATTTTTGTTTACACCTAAACATATACAATGTCGCAGCAGTTATTGCGTTCACGACAACCCACGGCTGTATAAACAAAAAAAAAAAAAGACTAGATTGTTAAAAAAAAACCAACAATTACAAATACAATTATAAAATGAGATTTCTTTATGATATTATTGGAAATCGTACTAATCGATGTCATTTTTTTTAAATTAATTCGCTAACTCATTAATATCGACAACCTATTGTTTCTTTTTTTCCATTTCAAATAAATTATTCTATTGTCCACTTACATTTATAAATCTTTATATAATATCTTATTCGAAAGTTTATTCGAATACACTAACGTATATTTCCAAAGGTATATAATAAAAAAAAGCATTATTAATTACACACGCGGGTAACATAAATAATAATAATATACGCTTAAGAATAAATGTGACGATTATTGTGGTTAATCGATATTCCCTTAGTCGATTAATTCATCCCTCTATATATTTATATATACAAAAACTTATCATCGAAATCTAGCGCAAATATAAAATAAAATTATTAACCCTACGAATATAATAATTATTTGATTATATCTAAATACATATGTATAAACCATTTTAATCGATATATATATATACGAGCGATAGTAACGTATTCGATTATTGGAATAATAAGTGGAGACAAAATACACAAATACCGAATATAAAGATTTTTTTTTAAAACTATACGAATTTATTAGAAGGAATAATCGAATTTTAAAATGAGATTTTTAAAAATTCAAATTTATTAAAATATCTTTAACTTGCCTTCGAGTATTGTCAAATCAATATAAAATAATAAAATTTCAGTCGTACATGTTATGAATAAGGAAGTAAAGATAAAAAAAAATATTTTAAAATACTTTATATTATCATAAAGATAAACTAACCTTTTATCATAAGATTTCTAACAATTTATTGAAATTTATAAAAAAAGATCTTAGTTTATATAATTTATTATTGAAAAAAAAATCCATTTTATATTCCAATACTTATGGATAAAATGAAATCGGTATGTATATTTAAACTTACGAGCCGATTTTCATACTGTTTTTTTTATCTGTAATTGTTACAATGGCAACCTTTAATTTCCTTTCGAAAAGGTAAAAAAAAATAACGATACAAGATGTGCTATTAAATGGTTCAATATATAAAATTGTTCTTGAATATAATAAAAAAAAACTTAAAATATAACTCGAAAATCTTGTTATTCATTTAAATTTGTCATATTATATTAAAAAGTACCAATAATACAGATAAAATATCGAGAATCGCATATAGAATAAAATCCCTTTGACCATAGATTTTAAGTCAAACTACGGTTCTATCAAGCCCATCAAAGATGTCGCTTTTCCTCCCCTGAAACCTACTTAAATTCCCTCTCCCCCCAATCCAATCTTAAGACAATATATTAAATTTGAAATAACCACTTGAAACTAACTTATATATTAATACTAGTTTAATGTATTACAGTTCGTCAAATGATTGTATCTAATTGACCTACAAGCCACATCGGGTTTATACCAATTAAACTTAGTACACACGTGCACGGATATATAAATAAATACATACAATTGTATACACTATTTAACCTTCTTTCTTATGAGATCATTATCATAATTTTAATGCACGGTTTTAAATTTATATTCCATGGGTATGAATCGTAAAATAAATAATAGATAAATATATTTTATTAAAAAAATAAAAGAAAGCATTGAAGAAGAAATTCCCGTTGAAAAATCAACCAAAAACCAGATTATTAAGTTATCAAATAAGTTTTCTTTTCCAACTTTGTACGTCTCAGCGTTTGACCACACTCCTTAACCTAATATTAATTGTTGTTATAATCTTAAAGATACCAATAGTCCTGGGCTAGGTGACCCCGGAACAAGAATAAAACCCGATTAAAAAATCACCTAGCAATAAAACCTTTTAATAAATCAAATACTATAAACCCAGGATAGGTAAATAAGTCCCGAAACAAGGAGGAAGAAATCTCATTTGAGAGTTATCGAAGAAGCGGGCATCCGATAATACATAACGAAGCTAGTACTTGAGATACGAGGGTTCAGAACCAAGATGGAGAATATTACCGAAAAAAAAAACCCCCAACGAAGAAATCTTTATTACGTCGTTTGCCCACCAATAGATGGCGCTGTACAATATCTTGGTAAAGTTGTATCGCGGTTTACATATTCGGATTTCTACATCCCAAACGCTATGGGGATTTCCATACCAAGTTAAGGGTTTCCATCACCCTGTCGATATCTTAAGATTGCCATAAAAGTCGAGCAAAATAACACCGAAGAACTGATGGTACAGTCTGAAGGCTTCTCACGAGAACCTCACGTAGTACTATTTATTCGATTTCTCAATTAAAAAATAAACATTTAATTTTTTTAAATGAGTCGCTAATAAAATTTTACTTTTTTTTATATATAAATTTGAAAAATCAATCAATTATGCATTCCAATGACAATTAATTTACGTGTTCAATTGTACGTTGACATGTTAAATAAAAAAAAAATTGCGAATAATACATGTAAGTTAAAAATACACCACAGTTATATTAAGCGATTGTATATCAGTAAATATACGTTATATATATATAAATATCGTATAATAAATGTGTGCACTAAGCTTTATAATTAAATACTTCATTATTATCATACAATGGAAGGTACTGTCTATAAATACGGTATACACACAAACACGTATCGCGTAATTATTAAAATAAATACAATTTAAAATATTGCAAAATAATTTATTATTATTATTACTTTCTCTCCAACGATCTTTATATTCTCTTAGGAACCGAACGTAGTTGATAAATTACAGCTTAAAATTATTATATATATAAGCGGTAATCGCACGCTTTACGGTTAAGCAACACGAGTACAGGCAGTGTCTGTCGATTATTCAAATTCGAATTACTTTTGTCAAATCCTTTCTCATCCATTTCGATAGAAAAAAAAAACATGTATATCGACAAATCCAAATATTTTAAAAGTTAGTAAAAGTAAATTCATAGTGAACACAATAAAGCGATGTTACCTGAGAATTTACGATGACAATATATCGATTTTTTGTATATTCGAGTTGATTAATCGATAATTTACGAGTCGGCCTGTAACGTCCGTCCGTGCGTTGTATGATATCAGGAATAAATAATTATGTAAATATAAAGCCTCCCTCGTCGCGTGGAACGTGAAGCGTCACGGAACTAACTCAACAGAAGCAAGCGTAGAAACGAGACATGTCTATATTCCATGTACTGTTCACTCGGCTTCTGTAACATACAGACAAATGTTTCAACAATTTTATATATTGAATTTGCTCCAGATCCAAATAGCGGAGTGAGAATCGTAAATAATATATAATAGCAAAACGAACTGGTTTAATAAATGTATAATCCAGCTCGGCTCCCGCACTGCGACCCGCGCCTCACTACCCTTTGTTCGACCATGCGGCGTTCCCACGATAAGCAGTTACCCAATGATTAAACTTGCGAAGCGCACCTTTAACATTGTTCATTGAAGCTAGATGTGATTTTTTACGTTTAAAAGTATCGTTCCCATACTTTAACAAACTTTAACTAAGGTTCTCTTTGTTGTTTATTAGTATTTGTTTTGATATTATTATTTAATATGTTAAATGTGACCATGTACTACCAAATGATTGGAGGGTGTTAAACTTTAAACAGTCACCTGGTATACATGATATTTGATAGAAATGTTTACCATCAAGGATCCATGGGATGTGGTGGCGAGGGTCCGCAGCTGCTGTCCTCCGAGTGCAGCCCGTCGCCCAGCTCGGTGCTCACGTGCGCCAACTGTACACCGATACCACATACTACTACACTACTCCTTATGCAAACTCGAACAACAGCGCTATGCTCGCCTCCTTCCACCATCGTAGGTAGCCGGTAGATGGGTCGGAGGGCCTATCTTACCATTGTACCGGTTCGACGGATAGATGAGACGGCAAATGTGTACACGGTTATCTCCTAACATGATAGGGGCCCGGCTATGTTTAATGAATGCCATGCAGATATCATGCCGCCGTGTCGGGTTTTAGTAACAATTTCACGCAACCCACTCTCTTCCCCGGGAGGGTGGCGTGTACGTGCACGAATTCCCTACGTTAAAAAACAAGGGGCACATACTATTAGGGTAATTAAGCACTCGATTACGTGCATAGAATTCAATATATATAGACGATCTCCCAACGCCAATGTTAGTCAACACTTAGACCCTTTGAATTGTTTATTCATAATTATTATGTCGACAAGTCGTGACGTCACACCTTCTGGAACGTTGTTCTGATATTTACACTTCGACATAGTAATATCGAAGAAAATTTGTGTTGTTTAGAATGTTGTGACGTCACTCAGACGCCATGACAGGTAAGAGCAGGAACGTAAGGGAAAAGACAGTAAAGGTAAGAAACATTTAATAATAAGAACATATTGTTTAAATATACTATTTCCTGCAGATATAATAGAGTTATATCTTATATTGGAAGAGTATTTTGAATAGGCATCTACAGTTTCTATTATTGTCGCATTAATTTTATGTAATTGTTAAGGAATAAAAGTAAATACCTTAAGTACGTCGTGCAGCGAGCTCATGCTGCCCAAACTGAGCGGAGTTATAGATCTTTCTAGAAGCAACGAGCCGCTGCCCTGAGATCCACCGCCGATAGATCTGAAAATTTAATTAAAAAAAAATTAGTTTATTTTATGATATACCAGTTGTTACATTAGTCGCTTAAAATATTGTATGAGATGATAGTTCATGGTCACATTTAACATATGAAATAATAATAACAAAACAAATACTAATGAACAACAAAGAGAACCTAAATTAAAGTTCGTTCTAAGCCTAAAAGTATAGAAACAAACGTAATAAACCTAGGCGCAATGACCGTTGACGAAAGCTGCTAGGGGCGACCCGGAGTTAATAACCTTCGATAATAAAACGGAAATTTGTGTGGCAATGCGTACTCGTTAGCATGTTGTAACGAATCTATTATATTAATAATAACTCCTGAGTAATTTATACAGTATTTTTTTAAATAAATGCGAGTCATATGCATTCGGTTAATTAAGTGCGTGTGCGTAATTTTGTCTTCTTTTTTAAAAGTACGTATGTGCTTGAAGTTGCGTGTGCATGGTGCGTGACATGACGTGTGCGTGTGTAACGTGGCGTGTGCGTGACATGGAGTGTACGTGCATAACGTGGTGTGTGCGTGTGTAACGTAGCGAGTGCGTGCGTAACGTGGCGTGTGCGTGTGTAACGTGGCGTGTGCGTGACATGGAGTGTGCGTCACATGGCGTGTGCGTGTATAACGTAGCGAGTGCGTGACATGGCGTGTGCGAGTGTAACGTAGCGTGTGCGTGCGTAACGTGGCGTCTGCATGTGTAACGTGGCGTGTGCGTGTGTAACGTGGCGTGTGCGTAACATGGCGCGTGCGTGTATAACGTAGCGTATGCGTGTGTAACGTGGTGTGTGCGTGTGTAACGTAGCGTGTGCGTGCGTAACGTGGCGTGTGCGTGTGCGTGTGCGTGTGTAACGTGGCGTGTGCGTAACATGGAGTGTGCGTGACATGGCGTGTGCGTATATAACGTAGCGTGTGCGTGTATAAAAAAAGCGTGTGCGTGATATGGCGTGTGCGTGACATGGCGTGTGCGAGTTTAGCGTAGCATGTGCGAGTATAACGAAGCGTGTGCGTGTGCAACGTAGCGTGTGCGTGTGCATGTGTAACGTGGCGTGTGCATGCGTAACGTGGCGTATGCGTGACATGGCGTGTGCATGCGTAACGTGGCGGTGTGTGACATGGCGGTGTCTGACATGGCGTGTGCGTGCATGACGTGGCGTTTGCATGCGTGCGTACCTCTCCATGGGGCGGTGATGCGAGAGCGCGGGTGAGGGTGGAGCATGAGGTGCCTCCGGTGCTGCCGGGGGCATCTCCCGGGGGCGTTGACCCGACCGCCATGAACCTGCACACGCAGTTACAAGAAATGTTATTTATTAAATCCAATTAAGATTCCTCACTTTTGTATATAGATTTCACTGACCATTGTAAGAGCCGGTTCCGTGCGATATCGTTAACGGTGACGTCCGCTTACTGCTGTCTCGGCTGCTGTACGTCTGTTTATTAAAAACAAATATTAATTATAAAGTTTTCTCATAGAAAGAACGGGGAACAAGGAAAGAGAAGAATCGGGGAAAAACATGAAAAGTGCGGGTAAGATCTGTTCGCTCGGTTTGGTGACACAGTGCGATGACTTCTATAGACAACATGTGCAAGTTATTAATTATGTCGAGATAAAGTATTTGAGGAGTGGGACCTGCGGGTGTTCGTCTGCGGTCTCGAGGGTGGTGGGCAGGTCCAGCAGGCGCTGCGAGCGGATGCCGTCGCCGGGGCCCATGTGGGAGAGGTGCGCGAAGTTCGTCGGTGCCGAGATCAACTTCGACCGTCGCTCCGACCTGGACCAATCACATACGGGTTACAAACTCATACATACTACTCATTCTAGTGGTCGACATTCAACCATAGCTCATTAATTTTTCGACTTATAAAGGGCATTAGCGTGTCAAAGTGTCAAGAAAGCGTTTTTTTTCATTCTGATTGTTTGATTATATTCCTCAAAACAATCTAAAATATTATTGTAGTAAAAGTAAAATGTACAAGCATACATTCTATGTTCGCGATGCCGACGACATATTAGCGCTGATACCTGGTTTGAATGAAGCACGCTCGAACAGAGGTCTTCTCAACCTACCCCCTTATGTGGACGGGCGAGGATACTGTGCCGAGGCTTACTGTCTTCTTCACTGGTTTGTCCATTGCAGTCCGTGAGTATTTTGGTATTTGGTTGCACCTATTGCGTGCTGATGGTGATGCGGTGGTCGTCGGGTATCTTGTGTGCTGTCTACTGTTGTAGGGGTTTCTCGTTTGGGAGTGCCACCACTTCCTCACATAAGGCTTTTCTTCATGTTGCTCTTTTTTGTTTGGCCGCGTCGTTGGCAAGCAACATGAGGCTGCCTGCCACTGAGTCTTTGAGCATCACGTGTGCCTTCGCTCTTCTGGTAACTCCAGGCAGCTTCTAGCGGAGTGAATCAACGCCGTTGCATCCTCGTGGGCGATCTCTGTTCCCTCCAACGCGGTCTCCTGGACGCGCAGATTCAACTCCATCCAACGCGTTAGCCACACCGAACCAGCTGGGTGAGAGTGTGTATATCACCCTCGCACTTCTTTGTCGGTGACAATGCCCCGTCGGGCGGTCTCTCACGCATCTGAGGACTGCGGTTGTAGTGCAGGTACAATTGTGCGGAGTCGAGTTTGAAAAGCGGTGGTCGTCGTTCGAGTTCCGGCGGTGTCCGTTGGCGTGCATGTGGTTGTTAGTCGCGGTGACGTAGCGACACTTGATTGGTTTGTTTCCTCGACTCGCCGTCGCCGGAGCGACAGAAGTGGTGTTGTTGCGGCGGATCGCCACGCAGGCCGGCGGCAGCTCGCTCGCCCGTGCACGTATATTTATAGTGCGAGTGCAGACAGCACATACGTTCACAATCGATATACATGTAAGCATAATATATGTATGAATAACTTAGAATAGTTTAGCTAGGTCAAATCCGCGGTATCTCTCGGGGGAGAGAGTGGATTATGTCCGACTCGCACAGACTAAAACCCCACGGTGTACCGTCCGACCGTATTGTTGGGGCGGCAAGGGATCGAACTATGTTAGTCCCCTTGGATAGCCGCCCCAACGGTCAGCTCGGCGGAAGATGTTCGCCGGGCTCCTTCCTAATAGGGAGACAGGCTGGGTACACACCAGCTGCCTCTCCTCGTCCGCCGGACCCGTGCAATGAGGGGATGGCCCATCCCCTCAGGTCCGGCAACGGTGGCGGGAGGAGGCAGCAAATCGCCGCCTCTTCGCTCCGGTCCTCCGTTGACGGAAAGGGCCGCTCAGAGGGTCATCCTCGCAAACCCTCTCCGCCGCCTTCTTCTGCGAGATGACGTCCTCGCAGAAGGAGCTTATCGTTCTCCACGCCTTCTCGCTGCCGAGCATGGCCGAAATCACACTCGGCAGCGACAAATCTGTACCCACCGCCGCAGCCAGAACGCGGCGCTGTCTCTCCCACGCCACGGTATAGTACGGTGTAATCAGTTCAAAATTAAAACAGTTCATACAAGTGGGCGTATCCGGTGGTAAAAAAACGAACTTCTTGCAAAAACAGAGGGAGGCGATGTACTTAACTATATAACTTATCCATATATTAGATATTACACCGGTACCTACAACGCAACTAATAAGTTGAAGTGGATGAATAGACTCACAGGCGGTTGTGCGCTTCGATGGGCTGGTACCCGTGTTCGCGCACCGCCAGCCTCCGCTTGGCGCTCGACCACGCAGATATATGCTCGGAACTCAACGGACCGCCTGACAACACACAATAACAATATTTACACGACTACACAATAACCGGAACAAAAAAAAAACACATAAAAAAATACGCTCTGCATACGCGTGTAGAGAGGGGATAATGGTGATTCTCCCACGCACGCCCGCACCCATAACAATATGAAACGTTTCAAATTTCGTCTAACCCCATGTTAATTTGCCTTAGAGGTCTTCCATAAATTATGTTAAATATTGAGTAGATGGAAGGAGTTAATAAAATATGTGTGTTGTTAATGTGTAGTGTTGTATAAAAAAATCTAAAAAACTTGGTTTATTATGTTTTGATAAAAAAAAAAACAATTGGTTGAATTAGTTTCATTTAATAGTTATACATTTAAAGGAAATATTTTATAATATTGAAAATAGCAAACATTTACATCCTGTACGGTTAAAAATGTAATACGAAGATTGAGTGATAGAGAGCGTTAAAATAAAACCGACAGTTCCCGTAACAGTGTGACTCTACCTGACACAGTGTTTACCCCTACTTCTTTTCGACACAAGAAAAAAGGTTACGGATCAGAATTCCAAAGACCTCCCCTAAGAATTTTCACTTCAAAAATCTATCAGAATTTGAGTACACTTTTACTAATTAAAATTGTTAATCAATACCGATTGAAGGGTGAAGGAAAATATCGTGAGGAAACCTGAATATGAGAAATGTTCTCGTGGTACCCACCGCATGTGGGGAAAATATGAAACTGTGAAGTTCTCGGAGTTTGAAATCGCCAATACGTAGTGGACATACCATATTTATTTAGAAAAGGCCTATGACCCTGTCGTGGGTCTGTTACTGGCTAATGTTTTAGTGTGATTGCGTACGTGCGTACGTGCGTGCGTGCGTGCGTATACGTACTCGTGTGCAGCGGACGCAGATAGACGATGTGCGGCGCGGTGTCCGGCGCGAAGGGGAACGCGTTGTTAGCGCCCCCCACACATATGATGTATCCGCATTCGTCCAGCGGACGCGCGTTCGCTGTCAACACACGTGCATGCGTATACTTTACAATAAGAACAACATTAAGTTTTAAAAGTCGAGGCAGCCATAAGGACTAAGGAAAAACTCAAAACAATGAAATAAAAGTGTTTTCTTTTGAATTTTCATATTAATTATAGTGTAAATGACAATATTTAAATTTCAGAATTTATTTATTGCAATTATTAACATTAGTATGGTTTTCATATCTATTGGCACTCGGAGCAATAATTATATACATTCTTATAAAGTCCATTAATCAAGCAAACATATGACGAGCTGCAAAATATCAATATTACATGTGTGTACATGTAACCTAGTATAGCGCTGGTCTGGCGCAAGCGCAATACGGCCGGTCATGATTACGTCGCATGTCATGACGAGAAATTATAAATCTATGTTCTGCCAAAAACACCGCTCAACGTTTTCAAGACGTTTTCACTTCAATAATAATAATAACAATTATATTTCGTACAATCATGTACAATACAATGAATAGAAATCAATTGCCGCCGAATGTATCTAAATACATCACTTCAGTACGGCTGTCCTTATTTGGCTAATTCTGTTTATATTGCGTTTGTAATTGTCAAGATAAGGTTTGTGTAAAAAAAATGTTTCAAAAATCCTAATGAGAAGTGAAAAATTTGATCCTCAAAAATATTGACCAGTTGATGTCCACTCTTCAGTTGACATTTTACCTAATTACATGATCTCATTGTAAATGGAAAATTTGGTCTCGTTTCCTTCATTAGTACACTCGTGAGAAACCGGACTAGTGTACAAGATCTCTGCCTAGCGTTGGTATTATAAAAAAATATTTACGCTAATAATAATAACCTTATATTTCTAGAACTCGTCCATTGCAACCTATTGTCAAAAATGTTACTGACAAATTTCGATAAGGTTTAGATTTTGATGAATTGATTTACATAGCTCAAATAAACCCCATAGTCTTAAATAAATCTAGATAAATCATAAAAAAAAGGTAATTTTAGTAAACATTTTCAATTATAATATCTGTAATAGTGTTTATAATCTGTATAGTATATATATTTTGAATAACTTACGTATGTTAATAGTCTGCACCCACTCGCCGGATTCGATATCGTATATGTCGATATGCGTCGCCGTGAATATCATCAGGTGGGACTCGTTTATAGCTGTAAATATATTACTACAACTCACAATAATGTACTGAAATTGTATAAAGAGAATAGGATATATATATATATATATTTTAATGTCATATTTGGCAAACGAACAGGTGGGTCACCTGATGTTAAATTATCACTACCATCCATGGACACTAATAACATCAGAGGAGTCGCAAGTGCGTTGCCACCCTTTGAGGGGAAGGGTTAGGGGAGGGAGTGGGAGAGAGGGGAGGTGGGTCTCCGGCGCTCTCACTGACCGAACGAAACGCAACAATGCAAGCACTGTTACTTCACGTCGGTTTTCTATGAGAGGGTGGTACTACCTCGGGTGAGCCGACCCATTCATGCTAAAACCAGTAATAGTTTCAACGTGGCTCTACCACCATAAGAAATATATAAACACAGATCTGTGATGAGTATTGAAGCCATGCTTGAGTGTCTAATTACCAGGTGACTATTTACCAGGTGGCTGTTTAGACAGTAGCAATATTTCTGAAGGACACACTCGATTCTCGATCTAAGTCAATTAAAAAAATAGGTGCCTAATATTGGACCTAATTATATAGAAAAACACAAAAATTATGCACAATCGTCTACGCGTCTATGTTAAAGCACAGTGTCAATGACAGTGAGGTGATTTCACTTTCATTTGAAAGGGAACGTGGGAACGTGAGGAACAAGACAAAAGTGTTCATTGCTTGTTTACTATCGAAATGTTGTGAACGATGTGACAGTTCTTTAGAAGCCCATAACTTGACAAATAAACGTGATAGAAAAATAATAATTATGCATTCACATTCATACCTACTAGAAGTCCAAATAGACTGAATATGAACGAATTTCAGAACCTCACCTTCTTTTCGTTGGCCGCTTCACGTGAAATGCCCCTTTGGCTAAATTGCTATTAGCTTGTAATTTATACATAGTCAATGCCTAATTTGGCATTAAACGGCGGTTGCCTATTTTGAACTCTCGATAATCCGAACCGTAAATCATCATATATACAAAACCATGTTCAAAAATATTAAAACAAAAGTTTCCCTTTCATGTCTTGCTGTATGAAGCGGTGAAGTATCATATCGGTTCCATATCATGTCGCGCCATACCGTGCGGTGTGACCGACCTTAGTGTATAACGGCGCTTTCACTTTAGACGATTTGTGTCGGATTGCTGCCGTACGGTCGATACACCGATTTACGAGCGGGTGTCGCAGCGGACGACAGCAGCACGATCTAAAACGCCTAATTCGGAGTGCGATGCGGTTGCAGTCAGAATGCATTTTAGTGATGTCCTCCAATACTTGCATTCGGTCGAGTAATGGCTACAGACGAGAAAGGGTTATTGTTGGTTCTGCTCTTATTTAAAAAAAAATGATTGCCTGAATAATTAATTGCATTCGTATTTTTATTTGGATTTTTTTTAATGTATCTTCCCAAGTCTTGTATAATCATCATATTTTTAGTTTCATACAGCGGACCGGACCTGCATGTCATCTATAATTTTTTTTTTTATTTTGTCCATAGTAAGAAAGTAGGCAAAGTATTTTACAACATGCAAAACTCGATGTGCCCTCCTCATTAGCAAATTAAAAATGTGGTGTGGTTATGTCATGACACGACCGTTTGTTGTACGTGAATACGTCCGCCGGACTGCTCTCGCCCGTTCTCGGTTCGACACATTTTTTATGAGAAACATAACCGACCGTGTGCAGTGCGCTAGCTCGGATGTCGCGCGGCAGCACTCCGATACCAACCGCTTAAATCAAAAGTGTTTTAAAATGCACAGTCTAAATGGTGCGGCGTGATGCCGGAGTCGTGTCGTGTCGTGTGTACTGACCGTGGTGCACGGTGGACATGAGCTCGATGTCGTGTCGTGTCATGTCGTGCGTACTGACCGTGGGGCGTGGTGTACATGAGCTCGGTGTCGTGTCGTGTCATGTCGTGCGTACTGACCGTGGTGCGCGGGGTGGGCGGTGTACATGAGCTCGGTGTCGCGAGCGCGGTGCCCGGCGCGGTCCACGTACAGCGCGAGGGAGTTGAACACGAGCAGCGAGTCCGAGGAGTTGGGTACGGGCGCGCAGGCGAGCGGCTTGGCGCCCGAGTGCGACAGGAACACGTTCACTTGGTTCTCGGGGTGTACGAGCGCTGTAACATACATAAGATGTATTATGAAGCTGGATCAATGTAATTTTATTTTTATGTGATATTAAATATTGGAAATTTGATAGGGGATGCGTTGTCAAGTATTTGTGCAATAATTTTTTCTAAAGTAATTTATGTGATGTTCAAAAGTATATTTTAATGTATATATTATATGTATATGTGAGGTTGATAATATTATATATGTGAATTGTATAAAGATCAGGTGTATGTAGTGTTGGATAAGTGAGATGCTAACAGAGCGCGGGCTGGTCGTTGGGCGCGCGGCGCGGGTGCGGCAGCGTGTGCGCCGCGAACCCGCCGCGGTACCCGAGCACGAGGCTGCCGGCGCAGAGCTGCACGCTGAGCACCTGCGCGGGCGCTCGCAGCTCCGCCACGCGGCACCAGCGCGTCGCCGTGCGCGTGATCTCGAACACGTGCACCACGTGCGCGCTCTGCCGCTTCCACAGCGCCGCGAACCCGTGTGCCGCGCCGCCCAGCG
>MU158761.1:719271-745881 GCA_015888305.1 Antheraea pernyi
CGAAGAATCTCGTACGAGCGCTATGCAAGCTCGGAAGACTCTTAAATGCTACAGCTTGCATGGATTTTTGCGAATGTGGGCCTAATCCTCGGGCTCCCCGGGAAGTGATAAATTTGACGTCTCCAAATGGCACATTGTCTCGTCGTGCTCGCTTGGGCACGACAAGAGCACGTCAATTATAATCGGTGCAGGATTAAGTCTATATAAATAACCCGCGCAGGGTATATAAATAACCCTCGCAGGATTATTCAGGGTCAACGTAGAGCTCGAATAATACAACGAACCCGCGCAGGGCTATTCAGTGTCTCCGTACAGGAGCACTCGAATCGCGTAACGAGCCCGCGCAGGGCTATTCAGTGCCTCCGCGCAGGAGCACACGAATCACTTGACGAGCTCGCGCAGGACTATTCCGTGCCTCTACGCAGGAGCACGCGAATCACGTAACGAACACGCGCAGGGCTACAAGTGTCTCCGTGCAGGAGTACACTTACGAACCCGCGCAGGGTTATTCAGTGTCTCCGCGCAGGAGTACACCAATTACATTACGAACCCGCGCAGGGTTATTCGGTGCTTCCGCGCTGGCGCATGCGAATCACGTAAATAGATCTCGCAAGGCTATTCAGCGCCTTCGCGCAGGAGCACACCAATCACATTACAAACCCGCGCAGGCTATTCAGTGCCTCCGCGCTGGAGCACGCGGATCATGTAGCGAGCCCGCGCAGGGCTATACAGTGCTTCCGTACAGGAGCACGCGGATCATGTAACGAGCCCGCGCAGGGCTAAACAGTGCTTCCGTGCAGTAGCACGCGAATCACGTAATGAGCCCGCGCAGGGCTATTCAGTGCCTCCGTACAGGAGCACGCGAATCACGTAACGAGCCCGCGCAGGGCTATAACAGTGCTTCCTTGCATCCGCACAGTTTGTTCAGTGTCTCCTCACAGGAACGCTAGAGGATTATTCAGTGCCTCTTTTCGGTTGCACGTGAATTATGGAAGCAACCCTCGCAGCATTAGTTGGTGTTTCAATGTAGGTCACACAAATTATATATAAGAACCTTCGCAAGGTTATTCGAAGTCTCATCCCAGGACCGCACACATCATAGAGGTTAGTAGGTGCCAGTGCGCAGGAGTAGTGTATACATATATATGCCAGCGCGCAGGAGTTGTGTATACATATATAGGAACCCAGACCACTTAAAGCTATACAATATAATTATAGTAACGGTGTGTTGACCTTATAGTAACGGTGTGTTGACCTGTCCTAAGTGTGAGCGTGCGTTTACCGCGAATTTGTGATATGCCAGTCATTTACGTGTACACCAAATTGCGTCTGGAGAGACTTCGGAGAATGGACGGTTAAGTCGCTTGGCAGTCGCAGGAGCAGATAGGATGATAGGAACTCTTGCAGGAACACAACACGTTCGGATAACATTAACGGTTATGGCTGTTATTCGGTGTGTCCTCGCATGTTCAAAACATGGTTTCTGGCCGAAGCCTAATAACTCAATCTAACGATCGTGCGTCTCCCCGCAGTGGTACGCGAAATATAAAATAGTGTTCTGGCAGGCGCAACATGGAATCCTTGCTACCTAGCAAGCTTCCTCTTACCGACTGCAACATGTTATTGGTTCAGCAATCACTTTCAGCAATCACTATATCAATATGAGATTATTATTATTATTTTTTTATAGAAATCGACGTAAAGCTCGTAAAGCTTAGTTAGTCATCGTAACTCATCCTCGTAGGTTACATATACTAGCCGTTTACAATAGCACAAAAATAAGGAACTCTTCCAAGGGTTATAAATGGCGCACGTTCAGCTTAAACAGGCTGTGTCAACGCTATTATTTGTATGACTATTGATCATTCATCTAGTGGGGTTGTTATAATAACATGCGTAACTTCAAAAGTAGCCTTGGTCGTCAGCAGGCAAATATGTGAAGACTTCCGACAGGAGCACGAGAAATTAGAAGGAACCGGCGCAGGGTGTTAAGCAGAAGCATCTATGTAAGGATATTAAATTGAAGGATGTGAGGATATTAAATTGGAGGTTTGATACTCGGTAGTTTAAGCAGTTTCCGACTGGCTTCAGAGGTCGAACTGTTGCCAAAAGAGGTCGAACTGTTGCCATGAACAAATTTCGCAAAACGTTTTTGCAACGATTCTAAACTCTTCGGCAAAACGTTTTTGCAACATGAAGACTATTATTCCGTGTACTAGTAAAGTCACTAGAATTTGCGTAGCTTCTTCATAGAATCTTAAAGGTGCTATGTAGCGCCCTAATAAGAGCGCCCTAATAAGTTAACTTTAGTTAACATAACTTGCATGTCTAGTTAACATAACTTGCATGTCATGGTCATGCCTCTAATAAATTGATTGCAGCGAAAAATATTCGTTAGAATAACCCAAAATAACAGAACCAAATGAGGAGTACGCAGCGGCACTAATGGTTGCAGTCAAGACTGTCACGTAACTTCGCTGAACTAGTTTGAGTGAGGCAGCATGAGAGCGATGCATCTGTTACCTGTAGTGGGTGCGGACAACGGGGAGCGAGGCGTAGCGTCGCAAGTGCCTTGCGTTCCGCGAGGTGACTCTGCCACTTCCCCGCGCCGCGCGCGCCCTAGCCTCAGGCAAACGATCGGATCGCTCGCCACATCAATAAGGTATAATAGTGCGGGCAAACCATTTCGTTCGGCTTTGAACATAATGGTAGGAACAACAGAAATTTCTTTAGATTACTGTATGGTATCTCATCATCATCAATCATTTCTAATTTGTAAAATGATTGGTTTCTTTTCGAGACATATCTAAGTTTGTTGTCAAAATTGCTAGATCAATTTGTTGTCAAAACTGCTAGATCAAGAGTGCTTGTAAAGGAGTTTGTCACCACTATATGTTTGGCTCAAAATTAAGCGTTCTTGCGCTTATTTAGCCAAAAATTTTCCAAGCCAAAGATTTTACTATTTCCAAATTGACTAGATCTCTCTCTAAGCTCTGAAGACTTTCGATACTAGTATGAATCTTTTGGTTATTTTAACCCAGTGATTTTTACATACGATTGTTTTGAATATCACTTGGGGTGTTTTTGCTTAGATAGCTATTGTGTCTAACTTTCGTACTACTTCTAGATTACTACTAGAAGGAATCATTGGCGGCTCTTAAACCCCTTTTCCAATAATAGGTTAATGTGTAAAACTTATTATATATCGCTTGGTATACAGATTCATGTGGTGATGGTGCAGAGCAAATTACTAATATTAAAACCAGAGTAGTAGAGAAGTGGCTTGATTTCGATCAATCTAGTCTGTTTTAGGTAAAATTATTTATAATAGTCATAGTGCGGACCAAATAGATTCTCATATCGTATAGATTTTATTAAAATCTACCGGGGTGAAACCGAATCCGTCCATAACGACGGCTCGTGTAAAGGCAATTAAGAAACGATGATGTAGTTTCTGAAAATTTAATGATTATATACTAAAATGTGGTGAACGTGTTAGTTCCCCGTTACCTTTATTAAAACAAATACAAACCATGTTAACCAGGATTCGGTTGGAGGATTTAGTATTTCTGTATTAATAATTACTGTATTAAGTATTAATGAAATACAGGTAGTAGCGGTGACAATAATCTTTTAGAGGGAATTGCCTTTTTGAATACATGGTTTTTATTCACAATTGATAATACCTCTGTAGTCACTGCTAATTAATGTCAATTCTTGTGTAATTAGATTCCCATTGTGAATCTGGCTTATTTAGATCACATTGGCGTCGGTGTCTCTACCACCACCAGGCGATAACAAACAAGTCTCATAAGTAAGCTTCGAATAAGGTCAAGTCAAATTAATAGAAGCGTTTTACCTTACAATAAAACGCATATTCTTCCTTATTCGAAGCTTAATATTTTAAATTCTGCCTGGTAGTCTCTCTATAAATACGCCTCTCTGCCATGGTGGGGCGAGACAAGAAGGGTATATGACCGGAAGTCGGATGTATTAACTGTCAAAAGTGGGCATGCCGGCGGGAAACGGAAGTGCCTATCTCATAAGTAAGCTTCGAATAAGGTAAGTAAATTAATATGCGTTTTATTTTAATTGATCAAGGCTTTATTTTGCTATTCGCTTATTTGCTATTTACCCATTCGATATCTGTATCTTTGCTTCTTTCTTTATCGTTTCTGTTAATAATATTTCGTTTTAAGTTATTTTTGCTACTGATATCAGACTTCCCTTTTTATATTTTAGATCGGTTTTTTTTAACCAATTGCTTAAACATAACTAATTGAGACTAACCATGAGTGATGTGCAGTGGTTACACTTGGTGGGACTGCTGAAGGTCCTCACGAGGAACTGGTGCACCTTCTGCTTGCCAGCCACCGACGGACCTATCGATAATTCCTGAAAGAAATAATATTTTTAGCAACAAATCTTCAGTATTATTACTTACATTATCGAGTATGAAATTATATTACAAATATGAGAACGATGGTGATATCTGGAATTGACTCATCTCTGTGCATCCACAAAAGGATTGTGACGTGTACTGTAATCTAAAGTTATTATACTAATATTATAAAGAGGTAGTTTCTGAATTAGTGAGTTTCTAACGTTGTGAATTTGTGACGTTGTGAGTTTGTGACGTTGGGGTGGGGGTAATCTCAAAAATATTTCAGTGTTATATAGCTCATTTATCGAGGAAAGTTATTATAGGCTATATATTATCAAGCTTAAGACCAATAGGACCGGAGCACCAATAAAGAATGTTCCAAAATCGTTTTTTTTTTTTCCTCTTGAGAGCTTCCGCTGCGTATCAACGCTAGCCCAAGGAAACTATTCCACGTGGGCGAATTCGCCGGCAGAGGTTAGTAATATATATATACAGTGGTGATCGTATAATTAGAAACACTATCAACGGCCCTTGACATTATGTAAGATACTTCACCGCACTCATTTTTATTTTGAAATTAAACAATAAATAGGACAACAGTATGTTCAACGAATGATTATTTATTAGAAAAACTATATAAATCCCACTACACAAGTGCAGTTTCAATATTAAATTACGGACAAACAAATCAGTTTTGAGGTATGAACAATAATGGTCAACATTGGAAACAAGAAAAGTATAGAAAAAAAAAATACTTTTTTAAGTATTAGTAATTAGTATTGTTATTTACGAAATAGCTACTACAATCTACCGTCTACCATCAGTTATAATTAATATTTAGTATCACTTATAAGTGCACTACAAGACGTGGCATTGATTCAATCAATTTCATACATTTTTCTAGGGGGATTGAATTCCATGCTTCAACAAATGCTGCATATAGTTCGTTTTGACTGGTATTAGGTTGGTTTGAGACTTTCTTTTTAACAATATACCAGATATTTTCTATCGGGTTAAAATCCGAACTATTTGCTGGCCAGTCTAAAACGGATATACACTGTTGGCTAAGGAAACATTTAACTCCATTGGCCGTGCGTTTAGGGTCATTGCCATGCTGAAAGATCCAGGTTACAGGCAAATAATCGTCCGAGTAGGGAATCATTGTGTGCTTTAAGATACTTTTGTATTGCCATTGATCCATTGTACCTTCAATCTACCGAACGGATCCAACTCCACATCCGGAAAAACGCCCCCAAACTTTAATGTTACCGCCACCGTGCTTGACTATACTCCTTGTGTATTTATAATTAAAAGCGTTGTTTACAGGACGTCTAACATAGCGCTTTCTATTGGAATTTACCATATTAATTTTTGTTTCATCTGAAAATAATACTTTTTTCCATTTTCGTATTAACATATTTTTTAGCGAATAATAATCGCTTCTCTCGGTGTTGCTTGGTAAGAAGCGGTACCTTTCGAGAGATTCTTCTTAAAAACTTTCTTAACAGAACAATTTAAATTCTCAGATATTCTTCAGTGCGCCCACTTATGATCTATATGTAAATTAACAATTATTTGCCTAGTTGACGCGTCACAACTTTTATTTTTACCCATTTTGAACCAAATAAAATTCAGATTTAATTTTGAATTGCCGCCAAAATAGTAGAAAAAGCCAAGAAAGAAATGTTATTCTCCAATTTAAAAAAAAGAACGAGCTATGGATGCTTTTTTAAAATGTTTCTAATTAGGCGTCCAAGCGGCCAGTAACAGAAAATAAACTCCTACATGTAAAATAGACTCATTTTGTAATTAAAAGTATGATTCATGAGTTATTATTTGAGTGGCTATATTATTGCATGATTATTAATTATCGCATGTGTATATTTTTTACGAACATTTGTACGTTGAAGTTATACTTTCTTTATTCATAAGAAGTGTTTCTAATTATATGACCACCACTGTATCTCTCATCGTTAAGGCAGCGTCCGTGAGAAACGTTTTTCCCCCCGACTTACTATCCAAAACAGACTACCACAAAAAAGTGACCGGACGAGAACCGGTGTTTCCGACACTCTACCCGACACAGTGTTTACCCCACCACTTTTCCTCACACAAAAAGGTTGCCGATTTTTTTTTTACATATAAGGTAATATTTTCAGGTTTCTCGTTACATTTTAACATACTCGAGTGATAATTGCTATGATAAAATAACTCACTGTTGACATTTCACTGGGAGAGCTCTTGCTGGAAGCGGGCGATGACGCCCTCGGCCCTTCCATCTCATCCTGGGAGTCTGCCGACCCACTGAGGGGGCCGGACTGTTGAGATCCATACATTAGCTGCGATAAAAGAAAACAGAACTCTTATTACCCAACTGCAAGGTTAATGTTTTACAAACGCATCTGTGTACATGGCCATATTTTAAAGGTATAGGTACCTATTGCAATAGATCTTACGAGCCGTCCTAGGGGATTTCGAAAACTTCGTAAAATCGAGAAATTCGTTAAAAAGAGGCTCGTTATATTAAGCTTACACTGTATTAAAATATCGACGTCTGTAGATATATAAAAACGAAAAAAAAAACTACCAAAATAAACAACTAAAAAAGTTTGTGTTTTTATAGCAAACTTTTTTTATTTTCCTACATTGTTTGAATCTTATATACATCAAGCTGAATTAATCGGCCTCTTTGCCGGCAAAGATTGAGACAAGCAATCTAATTCTCTTCACAGGTAGAGACTACCATTCTCGGATCCATTGGAACACGCACACAAAATATCATCAAAATTGGTCCAGCCGTTTAGGAGGAGTTCAGTGACATACACACGTATCGAAGAAATTTATATATAAAAATATATTAAAAAATATTCGAATCCCTTTACCCGTAGAAAGAACAGTGTAAATAATTTAAAAAATAATAATTAAAAACTTAAAAAAATATACCTTCGAGTTATAATAATGCTGGGTATTTCTGTAACGATACTGCGGCGACATCTGTGTGATGAGATGAACGAAAAAGAAAAAAAAAATAAGCAAAACAAAATTAAAAAGCGAACGTAATAAAAAATAATTGATGGATTGCAGTTACGTTTGTTTATCAATGGAAATCCAATAACTAGTTAACACAAAATTCTCCTGCACCATTTTATTAGTCACAGTATGAAATGTAAGATGGATTCCACGGAGCGCGTCGTTTACTTAATTCCGATCGAAAAAAAAAAAAGAGAGTAACTTTTAAAGAATTGTCAAGGAACATCCATAAACTACGTCAGACATTAATATGGAAGGGGTTAACAAGGCGGCTCTACAAGGTTGATTAGCTTGAACGATCCCTTGCCGCCCCCACAAAACGGTCTGTCGGTACACCGTGGGGTTTTAGTCCGTGCGACTCGGACATAACCCACCCTCTCCCCCGGGAGGGTGGCGTCTCCATAAGGGATTTCCCCACGTTAAAAAAAAAGGGGGTTAACAATGTGCGACGTCGTGTGACAAAGGAGCAACGAGCCACAACAACTTCAATATCCACGAATTTTGTATACACCTTGTATCATTTGCTTGCCGTTTTACAATTTTTAACCCTCTGAAGTTTACTCAACCGTTATAATATGAACTTATGACAAAACAAATAACAATACAACTTGATTATCAAAATACGTTGAACCAAACACGATACATGGGTCCATCTTTAAATTAATCAATGAATAATGAAACACAAGTCAAAGTGTAATCTATTATAAATACTAATTATTACTTAAGCACTTGTGACCTCGAATGTACCGAATCGTTTAGTATACGCACCTTTTGTTCGTTCATCGACGCAACGTTATCGTAGTGTCTCTCCGTCGGCGCTTCCTTCAGGAACTGATCTAAATAACTCATCTGTGACGGTGGTCGGTCCAAGACTGAAAAGTTATTTATATCACATAAGTAAGATGTCAAAATTATATAAAACAAAATAGTGTCCCATATCTGACAGATAGAGTATGAGAGAGAGAGAGAGAGAGAGAGAGAGAGAGAGAGAGAAGGGTAATCCAAAAATAGTGAAAAACGAATGATTTAAATGTCAAAGATTAAATAGCATCAGATGTGGAACACTTGCTTTAAAGTTACACGACAAATATAACTACTTAAATTGACACGCACAAATGTAAGATTACGAATAAATTAGACTATGATTCTGTAGGTGCTATTGTGTATAGGATAAAATTAAAACCACATAAAAACCAATCCCAACCCAAACCGACAATCACAAAATGATAGCAGAGATATTACAATATTTTCACTTGGTAACGTCGGGTACAAAAATTCTTGTACACATTTTTTAAATTTAAATAAAACTCTTACCAAAGTAACCTTAGCAATATTTTAATACAAGAAAATAATTAAATTACAATAATTGGAAACTAATCAATTCTCTTAACAGATTTATTGGTACTCTTTTTAGTCTATGGATATGAATGATTTAGTTTAAACCGTAAGTTATTATGTAACGTTAACCGTTTCTTTGCACCCGACCGTTAAACATGTTTTACAGTGACTTATATGCATTCTATTAGGTAGCAACTTCAAACAATCAATGACTTGACGGATTTGTAAATTATTACAATGTTGTTTTTACTTCTTAATTAAGAAAATACTATGCGTTTCATTTAATCCGATGTAACTTTGACTTTTTGATAAAACTTTTGTTTTCTGGCAGCACTGCGAATTTTTTTTATTATTAAATTCTTGCTTATATAAACACATTTTTTTGTAAAACATATTATAAAAAATTACGTATATTGTTCGTGCTTCACAAGAGCATTTGTGTATATGAAACATGTCTTTAATTTCAAATATATTTTTGGATGACTAACTTAGTAGTAAAAAGTCAATATACTGGAGTGTTACGGTATAAGGGAGTATACACATAGTATATTTATCTAGCTCTATCTTTGTAAGATTTAAATTATTTCGATTATGGCGTATGCAATCTTGTTTTATAGAGTTTATTACAATCCAAAGATCCAGTACACATATAAGTCACTGTATTTCAATTAACTAAAACAGGGACTAAACATGCACCTAATCATTGGACGCTTACACGAGTCTGTACAAGTTAAGACCTCTAACCGACAAGCCAACACGAGACGTTATCACAAATTGGGGAAAATTATTAGCATTGTTTTCAATTGAAAAGCATTTATATAATTTTTTTTATTAATTTCACCGTCAGACTAGTCAGGGTTCCGAATACCAATAAACATTAATTATATATTTATAGGTTATCTTAGAAATAATACAGAGACGACGTTTCTACGATTGACGATCTCAAAGACCAGTCAATCATAATTAATTTGAAAGAAAACTTAATACGGCTTTCTAAATGAAACATAAACGATTTGAAAACGAACTTAAGGAAAGATCAAGACAATCAATCATTGACGCAAAAGGCAATACAAATAATTAAATATTTTTTTAATTAAATTTCAAAGGAATTCATTAATGTATATATAAACTCAATTAATTCGTGTATAGTCGTAGAATGCCTGGAATATGCAAAACATCAATATTATTATACAAAGTGACTAGAAAAGAAAATGTGTTTGTAAAAAAATAATAAACATTTGAAGTATGCACAAGGAAGCAACGTAGTACGAAGAACGATCAGTAGATGGCGTTAAAACGTAAAACCCGCCATTAGATATTTAACATCTTTTAATAATTTACTCTAAAGTCTGTGTTGACTCGCTTACCGAATTACCAAGGATTAAAAAAAAAAGAGATACAAGTAATTTAACAATAATTATAAACAGATTAGTCATAGATCCTAAATGCTTATACAAACAAGTGTTAAAGGAAAACCCAATCGCTAGCGCGTTATGCGGAGTTGTGGGCGGACGCCTCCTAATTATTATCGAGTCACGTCCACACCATTCGTGATAAGCTTAAGCGAAAGCGAAGCGGTCTGCATTAAAAGAGATGAATTTGTAATGATTTACATATTCTTTTTTCCAATCGGTCAGCGACAATCACTGTTCTCGGGTCGTTTTCGTTAATAACTAATGATTATAATAAATATTAGATTGCGTAAACGTAAACAAAAAAAAAGTGACATATTTGCCTCGTTGCAGTATATTTAATAATCAATTATTAAATCATTACACTTTATTTTTTAATACTTTTTGTACTTAAGTAAATAACATATGCAGAGATGTACTTAAAATTATATTATTTATAACGGAAAAGTTGTTACCAATTCTTTCAGTTAAGAAAATTGCTATAGAATCTATTTTTTTTTTTTGCAAATACAAAAAAAATGAATCAACATAATTATACAAGAAACAGGAATTATAAAAAATATCGTATATATCTCATAATATGTAAAATAATATAGTCCATGGAATATATTATATAAATAAGCTTTAAAAAAACGACCCGTAAAACAGTGGTATTGCTGTATCGTGAAATCAAATTCTCTTTGACACTTGCTCGTATTTACAAAATGGAATGGCTGAAAGATATAATGAAACTAGACCAATAGAATAAAAAACTACGTAAGTAAACAGCACAAAGACGAGAATATAAAAAAAAACTTACACCTTAGTAAATTTGTAACAAAATCTGTTGCCAAAATAACTGTAATATAATTTGTGGTCGCAATGTTAGACATTCGGCTTTGTCACTCTTTATAGTATTAGAGAGAGAAAGAAAGAGATACTGGACTCTTGTGAAAAAAAAAATTTTTTTTTCGAACTGACTACGCTATTGACCCAGCAAGGTTTTAACAGCTTCACCGGGCTACTAAGGCGAGCACTTAAGGCACTCAGCCGATTTTATTGTGATAACTAGCTCAAGGATGCACGGCACACCTCGGCTTTGGCTGCTGCCTTGCACTCGGACAGCGTGTGCTGCGCGGGACCTATCTGAGCTAATCTAAGCTAAGCTAATTATTCATACATATATGAGTTGTTGAAACATATATGTGTACCAAGCATACATACCTCAACAACTCTTATATATTGTTTTTGTTTGTTTTCTAATAGATAAGAGTAGAAGACTAAAATAGGAGAAGATAAAACAGTTAAGTACTTTTTTCTCCTTAGTTTGTCACCAGATTTTCTTTTTTTTTTTTATTAATAGCTATTACCAAGTTTCACTTTTGTTATTTTAATATTTTTGAAATTGTCTCTTATTTTTTCCATACCAACTACGAATCGAAGCCTTTATGAAAAGTCTCTATTTTTGATACTTAACGCTCTTTACGTCGACAATCTACAATATTGTGTACAATAATCTATACAGATTTTATCAGCCAGAAAAAATAAACTCAAAAGGAAATACAGATATTAATATCTATATAATTAACACGTGAAGAAAAATTAATTATAGCATTTATTATGGTCGAGTTTCTACCACCCGAGATGTGCAATTGTTACGACAGTGTTTGTATGAAAAACAAAAATTAGAATCGTACGGGAAAAGTAAAAAATGTCATTAATAAATCTCTTTATAAGAAAGTATGAGAGAGATTGAGATATAAATACAGGAGGGAGATCTTCGAAAATATTGACAGGACTGACAGATTGACATTCAGTTCCCATTTTATTTTATTTATTCGGAAAACAAACAGTGATTTATTACAGATATTCAAACTAAATAGACTCTATACACCAGTTATATGTTTTGGTATATGAGAATCTAGAAAATAGCAAGTTAGTTATTTCATTACATTGTCGTACTTCAAAAGATAAGACATGGGAACTCTAGTTTACAATAGACATAATATAAAATAACCCATAATGAATCCTGGTAAAATACCGTGTTCCTACGGAAGAGTAAAACCGTTTTTACACGAGTGAAGACAGTTTTGTTTAAAATTCAAATCAAATACATATAAACCAGCATGCGACCAAAAATTATGTATTATTTTTTGCCACATTAATTTTATATACAAATGATATGCCTAACTTTCAAAACATATTTATTTGTCGATGTCACATATAAAACGAATTAAGCTTGCGAATAGAAACTTCGAATAATAATAATTCTAGAATATTCTCCACAAGCGATAATATTATTATTAGTAGAGGTAAGGGGGGGGTAAAAAACAACAGATAATGTTACTGAGGACAAAATGAACACACAAATCACATACGATAAGTCTACTTCTAAGATCTGTTAACTGATAAATTGTAACCAACCGTTTTCTTCTTTACCGCTCCAGTATGTCGAAGATTTCGCAGATCCCTGCCTCGCTGCTTGCATATAACTTACGTTTTTAATTGTATATTTATAGGCCACTAATTTATATCGAATTTTACATACTTAGCGGTGACGTCACTAATATTTATGGCTTCAAAACAATCATCAAAAAAATGGAACACTATTAAAACTTTTCAGAATCTATATTGTATAAGCAATACATTAATATTGCCAATATCGATACGAATATTTTCATATAAAAGGGAATTTTGAAAATTAATTCAACTCTTTCTCGGAGGTAAAGGTCAAAAAGTTAATAAATCAATGGCTTAACACCCCCGTCTGTGTATAAAACTAAAGTAAAAAAAAAACATTTATACAACAGAACTTTTAATCATTTGCGAACAAATTAACAGTGTACAAAGGGTTCACTTTGACACCAAATAAAATTTCGACATTGCGTCTATTACGCTAGATTATAAATAAAATTTTCCGGTATAACATCGAAAATACAGCCTCTGCTAGTATTAAATAATTTAAAATACATTTTATATATCATATAAAATCTTGTACACAATAACTGCATTCCTTCGTTATATAACATTAGTACTCTTGCCAAAATTCAAGATAGACAATTCGATAAACCTATTTTTTTTAAATGCACTCTTCAAAATAAATTATATACCAAATTTTCGATTTATACCAGATTCTAAATATATAATCTAAAATATAAACATAAAATATGATAAATGCTGAATAAATGTGAATTATTAACACATAATTAAAATGCAAAAAAAAAACGAATACATAATCGATATAAATCTACCTACTGGTTATTAAGACTATTGACAAGTTTATTCAATTTTACTGTGAATACAGTAGAATTATATAATAGGGAACAATCATTATTCATGAGGTTAACTCCTTAGAACCACACAAATTTTGATATACAAAAAAAAAACGAAAAAAAAAATTTACCTAAATAAAAATGAATGTTCAAAATTATTAGAAATCGAAACAATCTACATCATAGCTAGTAGAATAATATATCATAAGGTTTTTTAAATCGAAAATAAATAATATTAATCTTAAGTAAAAGGAAGAAAAAAAAACAGTATTAGGAACAGGTCAATAGTCTTAGCGGACAAAAAAAAGTACAATATGAATACTGAGATTCTACGGATGACCTAAAAGCACTCGCAATGACGTGTTTAAAGTACACCCCGTCAGGAGTATAATAATCAAATACATATATTAGAAAATGAAAAAGTCCAATCGATAAATGATGTACAGAAGAGCACAGGTTAAGAAAAAAAAATAGAATTTTCGAAATAAATATAATTGATTATAGCATATCTGAAAGAAAAAGAAAAATTGTACGCCTTATGGCAGCGATTCCCAAAATATACACGGCGGCCCCCACTCTAGTCCTTTTTGCGGAAATACTAAGAAGACAAAATACGAATTGACAACACTAAAAAAAAATCTATTAAATTATCCTCCTCAGATTGTCAAATTTAACAAGAAAATTGTTTCCAATTTGGTATATGATTACAGTTTGGTAGTTACTCATATTTTATTAAGTCACCGTGACAAAACACTCGATTTTTTATATCAATTTCTAATAGTCATTTTTTAAACAGCTATAGGTCTGTTCCAGCAGCAGGATTTGAAAACCAGCCATTTAACCATTAGGTGAGATTGTGGTTAATCGCGAAAACATAAGTTTTTTATTTTTTATTTCGACGTGTAAAGGCGTCGTAAATCGGAAAGAATTTGGGAACCCTTGCCTCTATGGGCAAACTGTAAACACGTCACTGCAAAACTAAACTAACGCAATCAATAAATAAGAAGCCCACATTGTGCTATAACATTTCAAATATTATAACTGATAACAAAAAATCATACATCTGTGTATAGTTTTTTAATTAAATTACCATTATTTTTTATTACTTCATGCATTCTGTTCTGATACAAAATCATAGTACGAAATAAATTCATATATATTTCAATTATATTATAAATTAAATTATAAACACAATTTGGAAAAAAAAAAATTGGTTTACAATAATATAATAGTAAATACTAAAGAAAATAACATTAAGCCTCACAATATTATATTTGGCATTTTCTGGAGTAATTTAATATTCAAAATAAGCATTTTTGAAATTAAAAAAAAAGTGCCAAGAATACTTTTTTATACAAAAAGTATATAAAAATGGAACACCACACAAAAATCAATAAAAAATAAATAAATACACCCATTACGATATATAAACAAATAAAATGACTAGTTCGCATGGTCGAGGTTAAATAATTATACGTCCCCCCTTTTAAATATCTTTGGTAAAAACAAACGTTTTATTTAACATAGACTAGAGATAAAAAAATTTCGAGACTAGAAAAAAGTTTGACTTTGGTGAGATTACAGAAAAATAATTAAAATAAAAGAAAAACAGATCGATTTTAATACTATAAAATAGAAGCGCAACTTCGATAAGTTGTCGCATCACTAGCAGTCCACGTACCGCTAAAGAAACAGTACGTCGACTTTTAAAATTGACATCCCCGTATCGATTTAACAAGTGATTAGAAACAAATCAAAATATTCATCGATAAAATTGAGTGAATAGAAAAGGGTGATACGGTATCGATAATGCATGGCTCTTAGAAAGTTTCGTTAATTACTATAGTATGTGACGCATACGTTAATCGTATATCTGATGGTAGACAAGGATAGCGACACCCCATAAGCATGACGTCATGCCTATAAACAAAGGTATGTACGGTCTCAACCATGCACGAACTGACATCCGAATAATAATGTCATAGCACAATGCAGGCGGTTTACACAAAAGTAAAATCGATAAAAAGAAACGCGTTACACGCGTTCAATAAATGCCACAGATAATACATCAACGTTAAATTGAGACCATAATTAATATAACAACAAAAAAATTAACCGAGCAAATTTTATATATTTAAAAAAAAATTACCAACGAATTTTTTCAACATCACAGACCAATTTCAAATTTAACACGTAAACAACGTTACAATAGTGTCCATAGACAATGCCGGCGACATTATAACATATAACAGCGATCGTATGTAGCAGTCGGTGTCGTTTTATTTCCGTTTTTTTCGGCGAGGACGACGTTGAACTTTGTGGTGGGATCCCAAGAATCCATTTCGACATTATGGTGTTTACGAGAAAGAGAGACGTACGCGTGACGTCATAGGTCACGTGCAGATAACGATTTTTTTTTACGTTTTCATATTCGTGTATTGGATAGGATTGTGCGGTAACATGGAACGAAAACAAAAAGAAACGGTGCACTAAATAAACGTTATTATACACTTATATATTACAAAACATGAGCCATTTCATTATATAATATATAGTGTGAATTAATTAACAAAATGTGGGTAGAAGCTAATAGTATTAAAGATCTTTAATAATTTCTCTGGCAATAATTACAAATCAAAATGTATTATTTTTGTGAAAATGAAACGATTTTTGCAAAAATATTAAGTGACCTAATCAATGCCGGATCGAACATGTATTAAAAAAAATTAATAAAGCAAGTATGTACGTCTGTCATGAGAGTAAATATCCAACAATCAACATATTTGAATACAATGTCATTGTTAGATATTGGAATATTGTTTCTATTTTTTATGTGACTCTTATTACTATAGCAGTAAGTTTTAAAATTGAACTAATTTTAACAAAAAGTATATTCATTGTGTAATTGACTACGTCCGGTACCGCTACGACAAGCCAGAGAGGCGAGACTACAACGCCTATCGAACATTACTAGCGCCACCATATTAGATATACATCAATTCTTTACATAAATAAGAACGATTATATAGAATTGTAGTTATTTTTTTCGGACTGACTACGCTATTGACCTACTAAGATCTTAATAGCTTCACCGGACTACTAAGGCGAGCGCTTAAGGCACTCAGCCGATTTTATTTGACAACTAGCGAATTATTACTTAAATAACAATAATTTGATGGTTATTATTATTTTTGTGTTACTAAATTATTTTGGGGAAATTTGAGTGAATAGTAATTACTTTGACTTGCACAGTTTGTCACATAAAGGGGTAAGATGTCGTAGATCTACACGCACTTCTATGTGGAAGTTGTTGTAAGGCGAAGCTGTGCCCGGATAAATAGTGACAGTGTACTTACAAAGTGTTAATTGGTATCGCTGACCGCATAGACTATACGTATCTTGTAACAATTGTCTTTTAAAATGAAACTATGCACTGCAATGAACGTAAAATGTAATAACTTCAGTAATAACCGTAAGATTCCAAACGACATCATTTAACTCGGAAAAGTTTAAAATAGAGAAGAAAAAAAAACAGATCGTGCAAGTTCTTTATACACACGAATTGATATCAAAATGGAAAATTCAAGGTATCGACACCATTCTCACTTCCACTAAAAACGGTATTGTAACATATAATGTATTTGAAATATATATTTATGTTAAAAAGATGGACCCAATCGAGTTTCTTGCCGGTTCTTCTCGGTGACTGGGTTGTTTTCCGAACCGGTGGTAGTTTTGACGTTCATAAGCGCCTTATTAGGGCCTAAACTGAATAAAGTATTTTTGATTTGATTTGATTTGATCTCGTTTTATAGGATAGTCCCGTCCCTATCCTTCACCAGCATACCTTCGTCATTATTGCATCAGAAACGTTTCGTTTTACACACTTCGAGTAGCTATAGAATTTAAAATTGAAATGTTAATAAATAGAGATACTGTTAGCTTGTACCGTGGTTTTGTTCGTACAACGTGTTGGGTATAAATAAGATGAGCAGCGTACTCACAGGAGTTGGTGGGGTGGTGCGGCGCGTCGAGGCGCACCTGCATGTCGCGGATATGCTGCTCCTTGCGCTTCATGTCATGAGCCAGTGTGTCCAGCCGCTGCCGGGTCTCCACCAGCTCCCTGTAATAAACAACCCCTCCAGTTACATCATCCCCTAATCAAACTCTACGACGTCAAAACAACGCAGACACAACTTCATTTATACAAATTAGTAATTTTGACTTGAACTTATTCGAAGCTTATTTATGAGATAGGCACTTCCATTTCCCGCCAGCATGCCCACTTTTGACAGTAAATATCACTAACTTCCGATCCATGGCAGGGAGGCGTATATAGAACGACGCCATATAAATTCATTGATCCGAATAATACCAGGCAGAATTTAAAATATTAAGCTTCCAATAAGTTAGGTAAACTAATATGCATTTTATTGTAAGTTAAACTATAAGGAAAACTATGGGCACGCTGAGTAAATTAAATGAATCCCAGATAAACCGATTCTTATGATATAAGGGTTATACGAAGCTAGTTTTATTGGACAAACATTTTACACTACAATAAAACATTGGTAACTTTTTGTTTTTTTAATTTAATACCTAAATATTTCTAGTTCAGAGTGAAACATGTTTGTGGCCCGTTTAAAAAAAAGGTTGAGTACCGCTGGTATATCTGGAAGTTGCGTACCTCTGGCTGGCGAGCAGTTCGGCACGCGTCCTACTGAGCTCCTCGCCGACCGCTTGCTTGGCCTGGATCTCCGAGTGCAGCGATGACTGCAGCGTCAGGATCTCCATCTTGTCCAGCTTCTGCGAGCGCCGGTTCCTCCAGCCGCCGGTGCCCGCAGCACCGGCAGCGCCCGCACCCGCCACGCCGGACACCACGGCGCCCGGCGGCGACGACGCCATCGACGTACGGGAACCGCTCGCTATTCACAAACCAGTTCTTCTATCAGTGCTATAGTACTATCTCCTAGTGTTCCTCCGTCGAAACCGTATGTAGACTCCCTAAGTATAAATCGTATGTAAAGACCTTAAGCTTGAAACCCTTTGTAAAGTCCGAAAGTAAAACCCCTACATAGAATTTTTTTCTTATATCATAGGAGGCAAACGAACACGTAAGTCACCTGATGTTAAGTGGTCACAGCCATCCATAGATACTAGCAACACCAGGGGAATCGCAAGTGCGTTGCCAGCATGTGTTTACGGGGTAGGGGGAAGGGGGGTGAGAGGGAGGGGAGAGGGGAAGGGAGGTGGTCCTCCGGCAGTCTAATAAACCGAACGAAACACTACATTGCAGGCATTGTTACTTCAAGACGGTGTTTCTGTGGGTCGGGTGGTAGTACCCCGGACTAGTCGACCAATTCATGCTGAAACCAATAATAGCTCCAGCGTGGCTCTACCACCTACCTACGAATCTCCAAGGTGAAATCTTATGTAGAATCCCTAAGTAAAAACCTTATGCGGAGTCCCTAAATAGAAACAACACGTAGAGTCCCCCAAATAAGAACGCTAAATAGAACCCTGAAATAGGGAATCGGAATAGTGTCTATAAGTAGACACTCTAACCGGAATCCTGGAATTATATATTAAGGAGAGCTCCTAATCAGGGTTCCTAAGTAGACACCCTGAGAAGGGGAACCCAAGTAAGGTCCCAAAGTAGGATAACACTAAGTAGGATCAGAAAAACACGTGCATTACCACTCTACTATCCAATCCTTGGTTACTTTAACATTGATACATAAATGACTACAAACCATATCTTGTAAATAATATAAATCTGCTACTTTAAAGCCATATTTATTCATCTATATACCATATCCATACCATAAATTAACACTGCGAAGATTTTATCTCTAATTGACAATGTCGAGCCAATCGGGGCTCATCTATGCACATAAATAAAACTAAGCACCTGTTGTTTGTCTATAGTATTCTGACAAAACGGGATTTTTACTGGCACGTTAAGAACATTTCAAAGTATCATATATAATTATACTTTACCATAATGGCTAAGCAGTAATGATCAATAACAACTGAAGTGGAACAAAAGTACCCCCAATTAATCCAAATAGAACATGTAGTTTCCATAGAACCACTTTCAGAACAAAGCCACCGGCACTAGTTCAGTATTTAATAAATACCAAATGTTATTAACTAGCCCCCATATCGCCCGACTATAGATCCCAGGCCACGAAACTCATTATAAGCAACATAATAACTCACCATGTTTAAGGTACTCCAGTTCTTCAGTCATTTTAGTAGCGAGGGCCTGAAGGTAACCTCGGGCCTCCTTCTCATCAGTCACCCAGCGTATAATGTCTGCCAACTGACCCAAAAAGAAAGTAATTAGTTAAGAGATCATTCTTTGCAGTCTATGAGAGTAGAATTCTAAAAAGCATATTTGAGTACAAATACCCAAAGGTTTCTGATGAAAAAAAAACAGGGTTGAAATATAGAGAAAAAGAAATAAAGAACTATCGTGTAACCGAAAAGAGAAGAAAATTTATCATAGAGTAAAATCATTATAAAAGTTTCCCTTCTGTCCTTCGATCAACAATAACTAGATAAAGGGTCACGTACAAAATCGAAACTAAAAGCCGTCCGCGTAAATATATACTTATGTGTAGCTATTTGAAATAAAAAAGTTTTAAAACAGTTTTAAGTTCAACTTAATTACAACCATAACACCTAGTAATAAAGTCACAAATGTTCAAAATATTATCTAATACTTACGATAAAACGAGCAAAGCAATAAATTACTCCCCTCGCAAATGAAAAGGCAACATAATCAACATTTAGTGTGAATTCAACCTTAACACGCAATGAATAAAGTACGTTTTTCCGTTATTGTGCATGTTTGAACGTGGCGAGGCCAAACATTTGTATCACAGGTTTAAAATCGGTAACTTTGTTCAAAATTTGATTTTATTTGTTAGTTCAAAGCTTAAAATATAACTTATTCAACATGTATTTAGCGATAAGATACTCCGGCCGTTAAATTGCTTTTTCGGGTATTATTTTTGCATCTTTTGAATACACTGCGTCATGTGAAACGTAATGTAAGCACATTGGCTGTGTTTCAAACAAACTAAACAAAATAAAAGCTCACGTTTCAAGTGAGCTGTTATTTACCGAGACGTATTTTTCGCGCCGACCCTTTATCTAGTTATTGTTGATCGAAGCTTCTGTCATATATAACGAGTTCCACGTGCTATTTTTTTTTTAATTATATCATAGTCAGTTTGAATTTCAATTTTCGAATGTCACAAATTTGGCGTCGTAGTAACCATTGGCAATACATCAGATTGTCTCAGAGCTTGAATCGCGATGATAACGTTTATTTTATTCATAGCGGGCCCGGTGGACGTTGTCCCGCCATGGGAATAAAAAAATCTTGACACCAAAAGCTTCCTCGCTTTATCTATTGGTGAAAGCCGCATGAAAATCCGTTCAGTAGTTTTTGAGTTTATCGCGAACAGACAGACAGACAGACGCGGTAGGGGACTTTATCTTATAATATATAGTGATAGTGATGTTCATGTTATAGGGGTAAGCACGTTACGTGTCACGTATACGTGTACGTGTACGCAAAGCGCGCGCAAACTACGAAACCCAATGGGCAATAACCTTTTTTATGTTAATCATTTGTAGTTCACCTTGTGGTCTTTCCACATATCACTACATATTACAAAACAAAGTCCTTTACCACGTCTGTCTGTTCTTCGTTTTTTTTTTTATATGAAAAGCAGGCAAACGAACTGGTGTGTCACCTGGTGTTAAGTGATCACCACCGTCCATAGACACTAGCAACACCAGGGAAGTCGCAAGTGCGTTGCCTCTGTAAGGGGGTAGGGATAGGGAAAGGGGGTGTGGAAAAGGGGAAGGGAGGTGGCCGTCCGGCGCTCTCACTGACCGAACGAAACGCAACAATGCAAGCACTGTTACTTCACGTCGGTGTTTCTGTGAGAGAGTAGTACTACCCCGGGCGAGTAGTCCCATTCATGCTGAAACTAGTAATAGCTACAGCGTGGCTCTACCACCTACAAATCGCTTCCTGTTCGTGATAAACCCAAAAACTATTAAACGGATTTTCATTCGGTTGTCACCACTAGATAAAGTGATTCATAAGGAAGGTTATCTATGTCAGGGCGGGATAACGTTCACCGAGTGCGCTATTATATTCTAAGTTAAACATATTAATAACTACATTATTATTAACAATTAAATACGTATTTCTTATCATTGCATGTTTATCAGAGAATGATGTTTAGAGAGAGACTGGCTCTCAAATATAACTGCAGGTCCCTGACGACAGGATTTCAATTTAAAAGCGTTAGCTAGCCGGATGGTTCTAATCCTGTACCACCCTTTAAAATAATTTCAACAAATGTTTTTAGGTGGTAGAGCCACGCTGAAGCTATATTACTGGTTTCAGCATGAATGTGTCGACTCGCCCCGGGATACTACCACCCGACCCACAGAAACACCGACGTGAACTAACAGTGCAGGTATTGTTGCCTTTCCTTCGGTCAGTGAGAGCCCCCGAGGCCTACCACCCCCTTCGCCCCAAACACAGGCTGGCAACGCACTTGCGACTCCCCTGGTGTTACAAGTGTCTATGGACGGCGGTGATCACTTAACATCGGGTGACCCGCCTGTTCGTTTGCCTCATGTCCATCCTATTTCCAGACTTCCTTTAAGAAAACTATTAGCATATACAAAAATAAGCACCCATATATTCGCAATTATTATTGAAACAAGTCTGTCTTCACTCTGATCGATATAGGAAATAATTAAATACCTGAGACTCCCAGTGCTGCATGGTGTCTCTCTTCGCTCTGAGATCCTCTAATTCCAGTTCCAATTGTCTGCGTTCCGATTGCCAGCGTCGTCCGTTGTCAGCCATCTATTTTTAAATAGATGTAAGGTAGGTAAGTATGATCCTTAATTTTAATTTGATTGTGTATGGAATTGTCAGGACAAGTTTTGTATGAAAGGAAATGTATGAAAAATTGTAGGGAAACAGTTATAAATTCTCCGTATAAAAAATTTAATGAGCGAGTGAGAAAAAAGTATGGACTTACGGCATCCAGGTCTTTAGCTAGCTTCCTGTTCTCATTGATAAGCATCTGCTTGTCCTCTGTATCGTTCATTTGTTCGAGACGACGGCTCTCTAACTTCTCTTTGGACGTCTGCAGCTGTAAAGTTAAATAAATATGTACAATGTTCTTTAATTTCTTTTTTCATACCACAACCTTTTCTTTTATGTCATAGGAGGCAAACGGACAGATGGTCACCTGATGTTAAGTGATCACCACCGTCCATAGACACTTGCAACACCAGAAGAGTTGCAAGTGCGTTGCCAGCCTATGTAAAAGGGGAGGGAGAGGAGAGGTTGGTTATCAGGCGCTCTAACTGACCGAACGAAACGCGTAAATGCGTTGCCAGCCTATGTAAAAGGGGAGGGAGAGTGGGGAAGGGGGAGGAGAGGTTGGTTATCAGGCGCTCTAACTGACCGAACGAAACGCGTAAATGCGTTGCCAGCTTATGTAAAAGGGGAGGGAGAGTGGGGAAGGGGCAGGAGAGGTTGGTTATCAGGCGCTCTAACTGACCGAACGAAACGCGTAAATGCGTTTGCCAGCCTATATAAAGAGGAGGGAGAGTGGGGAAGGGGGAGGAGAGGTTGGTTATCAGGCGCTCTAACTGACCGAACGAAACGCGTAAATGCGTTGCCAGCCTATGTAAAAGGGGAGGGAGAGTGGGGAAGGGGGAGGAGAGGTTGGTTATCAGGCGCTCTAACTGACCGAACGAAACGCGTAAATGCGTTGCCAGCCTATGTAAAAGGGGAGGGAGAGTTGGGAAGGGGGAGGGGAGTTGGTTTATCAGGCGCGGTAACTGACCGAATCAAACGCAACAATGCGTGCACTGTTACTTCACATGGGTGTTTCTGTAGGTCGGGTGGTAGTACCGCGGGCGAGCCAGCTGAAACCAGTAATATCTTCAGCATGGCTCTACCACCTACAATACCAACATAATGATTCCTAAAGTTGGATCTAGAAAAATATAATTAAAGAGTCACGAATCACAATATTTATTGAACTGTTATCATTTTTACAGTTTTATGTTTATAGTTAAACAATTACCTTATCATCTATAGCGATAAACTCAAAAACTACTGAACGGATTTTCAAGTGGTTTTCACCAGTGGATAAAGTGATTCATGAGGAACGTTTTGGTATATAATTTGTCAAGGATTTTTTTATAATCAAGGCGGGACACCGTCTGCCGGGCCCGCTAGTCTATACATATATTATCAAATTACTTTTGATAGAGCGGACCGATTTTAATTAAACAAAGACTAAGTTATTCTCGAGGATATGTTTTATGATTTTCTTGGTGTAGTTTTATTATGAACCCAGTACTTTAGCTGTGATGCGTATTCATACAAACAAACAAACAGACAGACATTTCTAAAAATGATTGAAATGTATTCTATTACTTATTCCTAGACACCTGCAACAATTTTTTTCACGAAAATCAGTAAAATACAGACACTTTACATTTACATTCTTATTATATAGATTTATTTAGTTAAATTCCAATATTACTGCTCCACTACTACACAAAACTCTGAAAAGTTCTCTATATGCCAGTGAAAGTCACGTCAAAATTGATTCAATAATCTCGGACAAACAGTCGACGATTTTTTTTATTTTTGATATCTATAGACTTACTAAAAACTTTAAGGAATATGGACACCAATATTCTCTTGGAAATCATAAGAACATTTATTATAGAATATTTGTATTGATGGTGTTAGGGATCATAATAATGGTCATGGAAAATTATGATTTGTGGTCGATACTGTTGGTTAAGACGTTGATATAATGAGTGGGGAGGAGATGGAAGGAAAGGGGAGGAGAGGGGAATGACAGGTGGATGTCGCGGGGTGTCGAATAACATCATAAGACTTGAGACCCAAGCCAACCTCACCTGCCGGTGCACCCTACTGAATAACGAACGAGGCAATGGCGAAAGCGAGGTGGTAGGGCTTTACAGCCTGACTGGGTCGCAACCACCATGTATATGGCGAAAACGCCCGTCATAGTGATTCGCTTCTGCGGGTCGCGTTTCGGGATCAGCCTGTACATATCCAGCTGTTCGCAGGCCGGCAAGACAGCAGCGATCATCGGTGGATAGTGCGTCATTCGGTGGTCGCCATTGTTGTTTTTGGATTGTCCTATGCTTACCATCAGGCACAGTGCAGTCATTTTGCCGTGCCACAATAAAAATTAAAAAAAAAACCCTAAAGTTAATCTCTTTGAAATAAGAGGCGAGACAATAAGTATACTTTTTTTATTAGAAGTTAATGGATACGATATTCGATATGAAACAGACGTTGACACAAATCTATACTTCTGTACTAATATTATAAAGATGAAGAGTTTGTTTGCTTGAACGCGCTAATCTCAGGCACTACTAATTCCGATTTGAAAATTTTGTTTCAGTGTTATAGGCTATATATCATCACGCTAAGACCAATAGGAGCGGAGCACCAATGAAGAATGCTTCAAAATCGTTTTTGAAGTTATACCTCTTATAAAAAATAATGAGAGTAAATTTTTACGATGCGCGCGTACACCGTCACGAAAAACCGACACCCTGAAGTTAGCTACAGTCAATATTTTGTTTCTTTGTATTTGTACTATGCTTACCATCAGGCATAGTGGAGTCATTTTGCCGTGCCACTATAATAATTTTTTTTTAAAAAATGACAGTAGTAAGGTGGTACCTCTCGGCTGAGCATGTTCCGCAAGGCATCGGTCTCCTGCAGCTGGTCAGTGAGCGCCGCGAGCTCGGCGTTGTACCGCGCCTGCTGCTGCGACAGCGACTCCTTGTACTGTAACTGTAACATATGATACATGTCCTTACCATCCCGACAGCCACAGACGGACACGTTCAAAGACTGTGGTCGGAGATGGTAACACGCTAAGCCTAATAGGAACTGAGAATACCGATTAAAACATTCTTCAGTGCATTATTTTGAAGCGATAATTGCTCTGTGGTAGTGTTTGTATGTACGTATTAGGGTAGTTAATTTCCGCAAACATTTTTTTTTCGTTTATCATGCAAAATATTAATCTACATAAAGAAAAAAAAATTCTCACCAAGTTTGAGCTCTTAATATTAATTTTAAGTACTTACAACTTAAATTTAAAGTTTTACCATTCAAAATGTATGTAAAAAATTTTTTTTTTTCAAATTTCTTATGCTTACCCGACTTTTACAATATTGCAAATCGGTTTGATGGAACTTATAGAGAATTTCTCGATCTTAAAAATAGTCTTTGTGTTTTTTGTGTAACTCGCACTGGTTTACCAGTAGGAGTCGTCAAAGTACAGTTTTTGAAAAAAAAAATTTTTTCTTAATTTTTCGAGCAAACCGCTAAAAGTAGGAAGAAAAAAAGAACTCAAAAAAAAAAGTTATCCGAGCAATATTTCATGAATTTACAGCCATTTTTATACCGGAAAATGTAAGAAATTAATAAATAATAATAAGACTATTTTGAAGAGCGTGAAATTCCTCACAAGTTCCATGAAATCGATTTGCAATATTCTAAAAGCCGGCTAAGCATTAGAAATTAGAAATTTTTTTTTTTTTACATGCATTTTGAATGGTAAAACTTTAAATTTAAATTGTAAGTACTTAAAATTAACATTAAGAGCTCAAACTTGCTGAGAATTTTTTTTTATATATGTAGATTAATATTTTGCATGAGCAACGAAAAAAAAATTTTTGCGGAAATGAACCATCCTAATGTATATATTAGGTCTTTACCTACGAAATTGCCGTTTTGTATGAAAAAATTTAAACGGATTTTTTTCATGTATTTTTTATTTGTATTAATCGAAGTAATCACCCATGCAATCAATGCATCTTTGCCAATGCAATGGCGGTTAATTGATGCCCTTCTTAAAGAAATCAGCTGGACGGGAGGCAACAAATTCTTCAAAGACATTTTGTACTGCCTCTCGGGTATTGAATTTTTTTCCCGCCAAGGAGTTATCCAAATTCTGGAAAAAGTAGTAGTCTGTAGGCGCAAGGTCTGGTGAGTAGGGTGGATGACGGAGAACTTCCAACCTCAGTTTTTGCAACTTAGAGACCGTCTGCTGTGCAGTATGAGGTCGCGCGTTGT
>MU158761.1:746983-765375 GCA_015888305.1 Antheraea pernyi
TATATATTGCTAGCATGGTAGTAGGGCTTCCTTTAAGCTCGCCCGATTCGTATAAAAAATTAGTCGACGAAGGCCAGTTAGTCTGTTCCGGCGACCGAACTCGAGTGCTGAGTCCCGCTCTAAGTTTAAAGTTTAAATTAAGACGTTTTAAGCCACACATCGATATTTGAAATCGGATATTGCTATAAAACACTAAATCCTATAAAAAACAGGGAAAAAAATGCTTTTTTTTATTATAAGGGGCAAACGAACAGATGGGGACCTGATGGCAAGTTATCACCACCATCCATAGACCCTAGCAATACTAGGGGACTCGCAACTGCGTTGCCAGCCTTTTAAAGGCCAGAAACATACACGTGAAGTAACAGTGCTAGCATTGCTGCGTTCCGTTCGGTCAGAACGCCGGAGGCCCACCTGCTCTCCCCCCTCCCTCCCTTTCTCCCAAACATAGGCTGGCAACGCACTTTCGGCTCCCCTGGTGTTATTAAACCTGTTCGTTTGCCTGATAGGACATAAAAAAAAGAGATTGGTTTTTAATCCCACGGCTTATGCAAGACTTGCATAAGTGGCTAAGTTCCGAAATATATTCTAAAATGGTTTACGATAATTCATGGAGTTCCTACCTCGAGGGCATCGACTTCGGCCTGCAGCCTGGCGACGTCTGCAGCAGTGCTGGTGGCAGGAGTAGAACCACCCTCCACCCTGGCGTTCCTCCCCGACTCCTCCCGCAATTTCCGCTCCTGTACAGACGAGCACATACTCGATCTATGTTCTTTTATTTTCCGTATAAAGTTTATGTTAGCACGAATCTTTTTCTGCATTATTTTTGTTGATATATCGTTACGTAGTATAAAACAAAGTGCCCTACCGCGTCTGTCTGTCTGTCTGTTCGCGATAAACTGGAAAACTACTGAACGGATTTTCATGCGGTTTTCACCAGTGGATAAAGTGATCAATGAGGAAGGTTTTAGTATATAATGTGTCAAGGATTTTTTTATAGTCAGGGCGGGACAACGTCTGCCGGGCCCAGTTAGTGGTAATATAATATTGATAGATAAGTGGTAACACCGACATCCTGTTGAAATGTGTCAAAGTGTGCATACAGACGTTGTACGAGTATGTTGTGGTTCCAGAATAAATAATATAATTTACTCAATCAAGGCTATTATCCAATGCTCCCAACGCAAATGCTAACTTACAGACAATTTAAACGACCACAAGTGCTGCCCTCTATCAAAACCTACTTGGGTTTAAATATCGCACCTTGCAAATTGCTCTGAGCGTAACTGCGTTAAAAACAATTGCCGCGTTATTACAAAAAAAAGTTAAATACGTATTAATTACTTGGTTTAAAAAAGTTTCCTAATAAATGCACCGCGCTCGCTCGAGGCAAGTTCGCGTTATCCTTTTTCACAAGTCTAACCGAAAGTAACCAAAGCGAGACAAAAGAGCAAGATAGCGAACATTCAGCAACCGCGGTGCATTTAATACGAGGCCTTTTTAAAGCCAAGGTTCAACACGTATTTAACTTTTTTGTAATAACATCGTTGCAGTTTAGAGCAGTGGTACTAAACTTTTTTTTCGTAAAAGGGGTCACAAACACGTTTCACTCGTTGTGTCGCGGGCCGCAAGCTACAAATATTTAGGTATTAAATTAAAACACGTAATTACAAATTAACAACGTGTCAACGTTATTTTTTTTCCCAAACTTATATAACTTCACCACACGAAACACTACATAACATTTAATATGCACACCATCACTCGGTGCATACATAACTCTGGGTCCCGAGTGAAAATCAGCGCTGAAGGACTAAACCTCCAACAGCACACACGCTGACTCGGGGCCCATTTGCCACACACACACACTTAACCATCAATTTGTATTTCTATTTTTTTTTAATTATACGTGTTTTTATATTTACTTTTGTGTGTTGCAAATAAATTTTTTTTCTTTGTTCCTTTCTTATTAATGTAGTATAAAATGGTTATCCAATAAAACAAACTTGGTGGGCTGTATAATCCTTACATCATTAGGAACGCATCACGGTCGGGTTATCTGGACCTATTTAACTTACACAGCGTGCTCACAGTTTTTCTGATGGGCACATAATAATTTAAAATAATTGAAAATAAAGTATAATCGACTGGACCAACTACAAAAACCCGACGGGCCTCAGGTTGAGTATGGCCGGTTTAGACAGTGTAGGACTAGTGTTCTGTTAACAAAATCAGCAACCTAAGCAACAAACTCAGCCGGGGTACCCCGAAGAAGTGAATCACCATGTGCAGGTTAGTGACGGATACATGTCCTCTTAATATAATTTCCTATAGAATCCATGTTTATCGGCCTCATAAATCATACAATTTCTTTAATAGCACGAACAGGACGTGTCTTCTTCTACGTCCAAACCTCGTATTAAAATATATTCTTTACCTTAGTCGCTTCCGAGATAGCGGTGTCCAACCTAGCTTCTAGTTCCCTCCTGCCCTTATCAGCCCTTCTGATGTCCTGACGAAGGACATCGATCTTCTGCATCGCCACTTCCAACTCCTCCTCTTTATCGCGGACCTTCAAATCAAATCAAATCAAAAATACTTTATTCAGTTTAGGCCCCAATAAGGCACTTATGAACGTCCAAGACTACCACCGGTTCGGAAAACAACCCGGTCACCGAGAAGAACCGGCGAGAAACTCGATCGGGTACATCTTTTTAACATGTAATATATATTTCAAATACATTATACGTTACAATACCGTTTTTAGTGGATGCACAGAGAGGAGTCAATTCCAGACGTCACCATCGTTCACGTATTGATCCACTCTATAGTAGCCTTTCGACACTAAAACCCGCTTGAATAATCCTTTATTGAACGATCACCTCGTACTGATCAACTTTATACTTATCACACAGCGTCATGATAAATAAATCATAAGCATAATATGATAATAGGAGTTTTTGGCGGGATCTTGGTCTGTCATGTAGTGGGTGTTATTTTTTATTCATAATCTTGTGTTACTTGACTCTATATTGTGTAAAATTGGTGGTGTTTTATGTAATATAGTTTGTTTGTTGTGCATAAGTGAAGTGAATCGAAAATAATACCACGGACCATGAATTCTGAGATGCCACAAAAATTCCATGGAAAGTTCTAACAAGTTGGCCGCCATCTTGTTAGTTCATTGAAATTATATCAAGAAACTTGTAATATCGATACTCACTTGACAATGGCAGTGATGGTCTACTAGAAAACTGGTTGCCAAAATTGAATGAAAGAAAAACTTGAAATACTATTAACTACTTGACAATGGCAGTAATAATCTAAAAGACTGGTTGCCAAAAATAAAGTTAAAAAAAAAATATGACAATAACAAAATAAAAAAACCACTAGTAGTAAAACTATCGTTCCAATTGAACTTTATTACTGCCATTATAGAGTAGGTAGTGGCCTAGTTGTGTGGCCGGTGGAGATTTAATGATAAAATCTCTTTACATCTTTTGGGATGTCGCGGGGTGTCGAATAACATCATAAGACACTTGAGACATCCAAGCCAACCTCACCTGCACGTGGTGCCCCCTTTTTTTTTTTTTTTCTACATGGGGGAATCCCTAACGGATATCCATCTCACCGGGCAGCAGAGGATGGATATGCCCGAGTCGCACGGACTAAAACCCCATGGTACCTTCTTACACCTTTTGGCCGGAGGAGCAGGGACTGTCTAATCAACAATCACGTGGTGCACCCTGCTGAATAACGAACGAGGCAATGGCGATAACGGGATGGTAAGGTTCTACAGCCTGACTGGGTCGCAACCACCATGTGTATAGAGGGAAAAAGCCCGTCATAGTGATTCGCTTCTCCGGGTCGCGTTTCGGGATCAGCGGCATTACAGCGGACTGTTTTTGTACTGTTCTGTGCTTACCATCAGGCATAACGCAGTCATTTTGCCGTGCTATAATAAAAATTAAAAAATAGAAGTAAAGTGAGAAGTAGATACCTGCCGGGACAGCTTCTGCTTCTGCTGTCTCAGCTCGGAGAGCCTCTCGGAGACCTCGTTGTACTCCGCCATAGCGAGCTTTCGCTGCGATATCGCGTCCTTCAGTTCCTTGTCCTGGAACCAAATCTCAGATCTCAATAGCAAACACACTTCACGGCACCATTCAATTAATACCACTGTCAACAGTAACTATTCATTAATTTCTAACTTTACTATCTTAATAATATATTGAGAAATTACATTTAAAAATGAGCTAAATCCAATTGTAATCGTTCATTTTATGTTTATTTATTTATTTTTAAATTACCAGTTTTAATACACCGAGAATGTCATCAACTTTAGCAAACTTTATCAAATTTAGCCGTTCATAAGTATTTTTAGTTGATTCTATTATAATCTTCATATATTACATGAATACTTCATTTTTTTGTAGGTGGTAGAGCCACGCTGTAGCTATTACTAGTTTCAGCATGAATGGGACTACTCGCCCGGGGTAGTACTACTCTCTCACAGAAACACCGACGTGAAGTAACAGCGCTCGCATTGTTGCGTTTCGTTCGGTCAGTGAGAGCGCCGGAGGCCCATCTCCCCTCCTCTCTCCCTCCCCTAACCCTTCCCCCAAAGGGTGGCAACGCACTTGCCACACTCTGGTGTTGTTAATGTCCTTGAACGGTGATGATCACTTAACATCAGGTGAACCACTTGTTCGTTTGTCACCTATGACATAAAAAAAATAATTAACGAGTTTTAGTATTATTCATACGATATTTTAATTGTAAAACTATACACCACTTATAATGGTCCAATTTCGACCAATGGACGACCACTAGTCCTTTTAATTAGAATCGGGTGTGCTGCATGATTGTTTGCCTTCAGTCGCATATACAAAAAAAAACGAAATAATAAATTATACATAAAATTTCCTAACAGATATCGAAATACCTGCAGTCTTAATTTCTCATAAGTATCGGTTTTGTCCTTGAAGAGTTCCTCTTTCTCCATAGTGAGGGCCTGCACCAGCACCTCCAGCTCCCGGAGACGCGTGGCCATCTCCTGCGGCGTCGTCGGCACCTCCTGCAATATACAAATATACCAGGTGACTGTTTTAAGGTTAACATCCTTCAATCGTGTTGTAGTGCATGATTACATTTAACATATAAAATAATAATATCAAAACAAATACTAATAAACAACAAACATAGTTAAAATTCATTCTAAAACTTTTAAAAGTATGAGAAAGTAAAAAAATCACACCTAGATTTAATCAACAATGTTAAAGGGGCGCTTTTCAAGGTTGCTCATTGAATAAGTGCTTATCGTGGGAACGCCGCACGGACGAACAATGGGAAGCGGGCGCGGGAGTACGCGATTCATTTATTTCACCAGTTCGTTTTTGCGTAAATCATCTGATATTGAGTGTATATCAGTTTTGCTTTTCCCGATATAATTATGTCAAATATTAAGCACCTATTTTTTTAATTGATTTACAACCTGAAAGGACTAATGTTTGTCCTGTAAAAATATTACCGGCGTCTACAAAAAAAAAACTCGTAAATTAGGCGTTAAACTCCTTAATCATTCATGCTCAGCAAAGTATTGGAACGGCCTATATACATCATTAACTCTTTGTCATAGTGAAAGTGTTGAAGGGTCAGTTTAACTAAGGGTTATCTTTAAAATTGTTACAAGTTAAGCCTACTGATGAAATATTTCACAGCGACAATAGATTATAGCAAATTATGTTCTAATAGTCTTTCCTTAAGTTATCTCAGTTATACTAAGTTTATGATTATTCACATTCTAAACAAAGTTTAAATACCTGTGAAGTTGCCAGACCGCTGTTCAGTTGCTCGTAACATCTTATCTGAGCTTCAAGATCGGCCCTCCTCTTCGATAACGTGGACATTTCCTCCTTCAACTGTACCAGTTCTTCTGAAAATAAATATCACGTTTACATTACCAGCGAACATGTATGACCGCATATCGATTATTGATCACAAACGAATCGAAACATCGAGTTCAACTCGATAAACGTGAGATATTTAATCAATATCTCTTTTCCTAAGTCTTTCTCCAGTTATTCACCACCCTCAAGTTGAAAATCTGTCGCCAAGCACCTGTTGGTGTGTTCTGGTAACTGCTCTTAAGATCCAGTTCCCATTAGGCTTAGTGTGTCAATCTTAAAAGACAATGTGGTCTAAAATGCGGCGCTCTCACTGACCGAACGAAACGAAACAATGCAAGCACCGTTACTTCACGTCGGTTTTCTATGAGAGGGTGGTAGTACCCCGGACGAGCCGACCACCTGCTGAAACCAATAATAGCTTCAGCGTGGCTCTACCACCTAAATTAACTACCTACCATCATACTGTGGCTTCATTTTGAGGTGCCACAGACTTACTATATATTTGTTCTCGCTCTACCGAACCTAGGAATTCTAAAATTGTTTTTTTTCGAACTGACTACGCTATTGACCAAGCAAGGTCTTAACAGCTTCACCGGACTACTAAGGCGAGCGCTTAAGGCACTCAGCCGATTTTAGTTTGACAACTAGCTCAAGGGTGCGCGGCACACCTCGGCTTTGGTTGTTGCCTGATACATGCAATTCGCGACTTATCTGAGCTAACCTAAGCTCAGTTAACTATTCATACATATATGAGTTGTTGAAACGTATATGTGTACCAAGAATACATACCTCAACAACTCTTATATATATTTCGTATCGGATAATATTCTAAACTATTTCAGTTTGATAAGGGAAAACCATAAAACCCTTCCACTTGCATGTGTAAGCGAGTATGCGTGCACGTGTGTGGAGATGATATGTGTACGCTAAAATTGAAGTTCCTAGAACTTACCAGTATCTGTATCGGCAGCATCACCGGCTCTCAATTCTGCTATCGTCTGAGCGAGTAGAGCGTTTTCGCGTTCGAGCGCTTTCAGCGCTGCACGGTCACCGGCGTTCGAAGGTGCCTGGAATGTTCCATACACCACTTTTAATATTACTAGTCTATATCTCACAATACCTATTGATTCCAAACACGAGATAGTTTATATTATAGTAAACTAGCAACTCTTACCTATTTAGACATTTAGCTAAGGCACAGAGCGGACGATCTAAATTGCCATAGATGACATACATCCTGTCCGAAGATGAACTAATTGACCTGTCGGGTCCATAGCCCATAAATATTAACCAATTCCATTAATTAAAACCTACAAGGAGTCTAAACCTTCATTGAGAGGAAACATCGTGATAATGTTACCAGTTATAATTATAGTTATGAAAACCCTATGGCTTTATTAGAAATAAAATCAAATTATCAACCTTTCGGTTCAGCGAGGTTGCGGCTCATCGAGGATTTGGCTTATCGTGGTTTCGTCTTACCGAAGTGCCGTCCAATCAATGTTTCAACTTACCGCGGTTTCGACTTATCGAGGTTCCACTGTATATTACAGAGATAAGTTCGAATCGATATTTTATGTATACTGTATAGATATTTATCATCATCACCTTCTTACCCTTATCCCACCTAATTAGAGTCGGCACAATATGTTTTCCATTTCCACTCTCGCCTATCAGATGTCGTCCCAGTATTCACACCTTTTACGCACATATAATTTTTCACAAAGTCCGTCCATACCATTTTCGGTATTCTTGGACTCCTATATCCATCCACCATATATATATATATATATATATATATTTTTGATATTTCCGATATTGTTACATGAGATTAAATAGACGTTTAATAGATATACTCGTAATTAAGTCGTTAGGAATACGTTCCATACCTGGCTGGGTGCGTTCTTGGCAGGGCTCAGCGGACTGGTAGGGGCTCCGAGGTCCGAGAGTCGAGACCCGGCTGTGAACGTGAACCCGATGAACGGCAGGTGGATACCGGAGAACGCCGACGAAGCTGACGGTGGAGGCACCGCTTCTGATAGCCTGTCAAATGATATACACATATACCGGGTGAAAGTTCAAAGAGTTGCAATATTCAATAATAACAAACTCTTTATAATAACTTTGTTATATATTTTTTTTTAATGTATCACGGCAAAATGACTGCACCATGCCTGATGGTAAGCATAGTACAATCTAAAAACAATGGCGATTACCGAGTGACACACTATCCATCGCTGGTCGCCGCTGTCATGCCGGCCTGCAAAAAGCTGGATATGCACAGGCTGATCCCGAAATGCGACCCGCAGAAGCGAATCACTATGACGGGTTTTTCGCCATATACATGGTGGCTGCGACCCAGTCAGGCTGTGAAACTCTACCACCCCGCAAAATATATACGCATATACCCCCCATAATATATTAACATAAATTTGTGTTGTGTACAACTATAGTCAGAGCGGTAAAAGACTTGACAAGGATTGTAATTCCGATGCTACTGTTATATACTATGAGTAAATGATTTAGGTGGTTTGTAACATATGTTCATACCTAATGTCGGTGTCGTCGACGTCAAAGTTAGAAGTATCGGTGGGGCTTGAAACATCTGGCACGAACGGGGACTGCATCTCGCGGAGGTTGTCCCACTCGAGACCCGCGAACCATGGATGATTCTAGAACATCACAAAGTAACAGAATCAAAATCAAAAAATACTTCATTCAATTTTAGCCCTAAGAAGGCAACTTATGACCGACAAAACTACCACCGGTTCGGGCAAACAACCCAGTCTTCTAGAAGAACCGACAAGCAACTCGATCTGCTTTATTGAAGTTATACTTGTTTTGGCGTGTTAGGGAAAAATTATGAGAGTAAATTTTTACGATGCGCGCGTACACCGTCACGAAAAACCGACACCCTGAAGTTATTACGATGCGCGTGCACACCGTCACGAAAAATCGACACCCTGAAGTTATTACGATGCGCGTGCACACTGTCACGAAAAACCGACACCCTGAAGTTATTACGATGCGCGCGCACACCGTCACGAAAAACCGACACCGTGAAGTTATTACGATGCGCGTGCACACCGTCACAAAAAGCGACACCCTGAAGTTATTACGATGCGCGTGCACACCGTCACGAAAAACCGACACTCTGAAGTTGGCTATAGTCAACTTTTTCTATTGCTAGTGTCGTTTTTTCTAAAAACGTAGAAATAAGGCGAACGATAAAATTTTTGAAATGATTTTTATACTGTTAAGCCATAGAAGTATAACTTCTAACGCGTGTACATAAGTACACACACACAAGTTTTTCTTTTTAACATAATATTTAGTATACATTACACGTCACAATCGTTTTTAGTGGATGCACAGAGACGAGTCAATTCCAGTTATCACCATCGTTCACATATTGATCCACTCTATAATAGCCTTTTGACACAAAATCCGCTCGGCATTGCGCGTAAATTCACGTTTACGCGTATTTATTCTAAACTCATATAATTTGCGCTTAAAGTATAACTTTGTGGACCCCTTTATTTGTTGCCTAGAAGAATATGACTACATAGTATGAAACAGAGGTGGTAGATGAACGAGAAATTATTACTGGTCTTAGCATGAATAGTTTGGCTCGTCCGGGGTACCACCAACCGACCCACAGAAATCCGACGTGAAGTAACAGTGCTTGCACAAAAAAAAATGGAACAGATTTTCATGCGGTTTTCATTAATAGATACAGTGATTCACGAGGAAGTTTTAGGTATATAATTTGTCAAGCCTTTTTGTAAATCGGTTGACATGTTCAATGCTTGCATTGTTGCGTTTGCTTCGATCAGTGAACTCTCCCCCACACCCCCAAACACAGGCTGGCAACTCACTTGCGACTCCCCTGGTGTTGCAAGTGTCTATGGACGGTGATGATCACTTAACATAGGTGACACACATGATTGTTTGCAGCCTAATAATATTTAAAAAAAAAAAATGATAACAATTATTGTTGTGTCGGAAAAAATAAAGCCGTCTGGGAAAACGTCGAAAACGCTGCCCAATCGCTTTTTGTTATATCTCATAAAACAATTAAGGTAATAGACGACGCAGACGAAGTCGCGGGCATCGGCTATATTATAATTGATAGTATAACTATTAGCCCGCTCTGCCTTCGTAGGGGAGTATTAATGAAGTAAATGAGGCTAAATCTTTGCTTCGAATGTAATTCCTTGTATGGAAATAAAATAACAACTGATCTCTCTAACGTTTTCTGTCTCCCATACTCATTTTAATATTCTGCCTGGTATTATTATTCGACTCAATGAAGTTGAAAGATGGCGTCTCTCTATAAATACGCCTCTGCCATGGTGGAGCGAGACAAGAAGGGTATACGACCGGCAGTTAGTTAAAATTACTGTCAAAAGTGGGCATGCCGGCGGAAAACGGAAGTGCCTATCTCATAAGAAAGCTTCGAATAAGGTCAAGTCAAATTAATATGTAATTATTTAACCAAATGTTTCAGTATTCCGTATGATTTTTTTTTATACATGTTCTTTCATGCAAACCTTGTTCTGACAATTTTACAAGCAAAACAAATCAAGAACTCACCAAACAGATGCGCTTAAATACATACGGTAATTAATTTTTAATTATAGATAAGTAGAAAAATCATATATCACCTTGAAGTCTTGTAATCCGTTCTTGCCAAGTCTATTTTCAGATGAGCAAATCAATTTACATATGAGATCATTCGCTTCCTCCGATACCTGAAATAAATAAACAGTGAGTTATAGAAAAAATGCTTTTTTTTTTCATAGGAGGCACACGAACAGGCGGTTCACCTGATGTCAAGTGTTCACCACCGTCCATAGACACTAACATCACCAGAGGAGTCACAAGTGCGTAGCCAGCCTGTATTTGGAGGGAATGGGGGAGGGGAGGGGGAAGGGAGAGGGCGAGGACAAGGGCTTCCGGCGCTCTCACTGACCAAACGAAACGCAACAATCCGTGCACTGTTACTTCACATGGGTGTTTCTGTCAGAGGATGGTACTACCCCGGGCGAGTAGTCCCATTCATGTTAATAGCTTTAGCATGGCTCTACCGCCTACAAAAATAGCTAACTAGTTTATTTTTTGACAGCTGGTCCGTCAATCCGTCCGTATCTAAGCAACATATAACTATTTCTTATGCACGACCGATATTGAGAATATGCCATCTTACTTCCACATTTTATCTAAGACAGTGTGACGTTACAATATCACTTTACGTATGTGTGCGTTATCGTGCCATTTGTTTTATCAAAATATCATCTAGGTAATGTATCTACAGCTTTTTAGTTACAATATCATTGATATTAGCGGAGAGGGCTAAGGAATAATGATAATACACAGATGTAGGTAATAATTACCTGAGCTGCGTGTTCATCTGGAGGGGGGCAGTGAAAAGATCTAGAGTGGTTCATGATCTTCCCGTAGGTCTCCACCAGCGACTCCGCGTAGAAGGGCGTCTCACCGAACAGCATCTCGTACATACATACACCTAAACACACAACAACAACAACAAATATATATATTTCTCGTCGTAAATTTGTAGGTGGTAGAGCCACTCTGAAACTGTTTTTTTAAATTACTAGTTTCAGCATGAATGTGTCGTCTCGTCCGGGATAGTACCACCCGACACACAGAAACACCGACGTGAACTAACAGTGCACGCATTATTGCGTTTCGTTCGGTCAATGAGAGCGCCGGAGGCAACACTCCCCCGCCCCCTCTTTCCCCCAAAACCTAGAGCTGGCAACGCACTTACGACCTCCCTGGTGTTGCTAGTGTCTATGGACGGTAGTGATTACTTACCATAACAGGTGACCCGCCTGTTCGTTCGCCTCCTATGATATAAAAAAAAATCACAAGCCTGAAGAGATAATAGGAAACCGTGGCCAACTAATTTTAAAACCTTTTGTCTATGTCGCCCGATATACACTAACTTTTTAAAGTGTCCTTGGAGATATTCACGATACAAAGTAACCTATTATTTCCTCAAGCCAAGGGCCACTTTGTACGTACCGTGTACTTAATTGTACGACTGATGTCACTTCATGTCGGTTCGGCTTTACGAAGAAAAAAAAATCGTGATAAAACCCCAGTATGATGGCAGAGTTTTTAAAGCCTAGGACTAGCTACCACTCTCAAGTTGAATAGCCTTCGCAAAGCACCTATGGGTGTATTCAGTCAGCCACACTTGACAGCCAGCCATCTCTATATTTAGAGTGTTTACCACCTTAGACCTCATTGTCACTTAAAATCAAATGAGATTATGGTCAAAGAATAAAACCTATAAAGTCTTTAAAAAAAAAACATCACAATTAGTTCAGAAATGTAGCAGTGAAAAGTTAACAAACGAACAGACAAATAAGTGTTAATTTTCGCATTTATATGGTGTGAATTTAAGACATTAGAGAACCTTCCAAATTTTTTTTTAAATTGTAGCACGGCAAAATGACTGCACTTTGCCTGATGGTAAGCACAGTACAATCCATAAAGAATGGCGACCACCGAGTGACACACTATCCATCGCCGGTCGCCGCTGTCATGCCGGCCTGCGAACAGCTAGATATGCACAGGCTGATCCCGAAACGCGACCCGCAGAAGCGAATCACTATGACGGGGTTTTTCGCCATATACGTGGTGGTTGCGACCCAGTCAGGCTGTAAAACTCTACCACTCCGCTTTCGCCATTGCCTCGTTCGTTATTCTGTAGTTGTAATTGTATTAATGGTGGTAGAGCCTGCTGAAACTATTACTGGTTTCAGCATGAATGGGTCGGCTCGTCCGGGGTAGTACCACCCTCTCATAGAAAACCGACGTGAAGTAACAGTGCTTGCATTGTTGCGTTTCGTTCGGTCAGCGAGAGCGCCGGAGACCCACCTCCCCTCCCCACTCCTCTCCCTCCCCTAACCCATCCCCCCAAAGGGTGGCAACGCACTTGCAACTCCTCGCGTGTTGTTAGTGTCCATGGACGGTGGTGATCACTTAATATAAAGTGACCCACATGTTCGTTTCTCACCTATGACATAAAAAAAAAAAAAATTATCTAAGCTGCATGTGTAATATAAATGGATTTACAGTTGCAGCATGACACTGCGTATAGATTTATTGTCTGACCACAACCTCACGTGAGTTATACAACGATGTGACCAAAGATACCAACATAGCAATCTTAGAAAAAAGTTAGTTCCCAATCCCAGCTGACGGAACACACCTACAGATGCTAGGCCACAGATGTTAACCTCGAGGGTGGTGGAACATCAAATAAGCCGTACCACAGTATCACCAGTGGAACTCCTTCACCCACGGCTGTCATAGGTTACATCTTTTTTCAGCTCAACCCGTTTCATTATCATAGCCTCGTTAGTCAAAATAATAGATAATAGATCGGGGTGGTAGGGTTTTATAGCCCAACTGGGCCGCAACCATCATGTATATGGCGAACAAAACCCGTCATAGCGATTCGCTTCTGCGGGTCGCGTTTCGGGATCGGCCTGTGCATATCCCATATCATATATGTGCCGGCGAAGGATAGTGTGTCACTCGGTGGTCGCCATTGCTTTTGGATTGTACTGTGCTTACCATCAGGCACAGTGCTGTCACTTTGCCGTGCTACTATAAAAAAAAAAGGAAGATATTAGAGAATATTCATCATATTTTTACTAAGTTGGATACTTACCCTCAATATTGGCAAAACCAGTATTGAAGAGAGTTACTCTTCAAGGTAGCCCAAAGACATATTACACCGGTGTGTATGTTACATTCAAATGAAAATAACACATAAAATTTAAATTACAGCTTACCGAGTGACCACCAATCGCATTCCGGACCGTATCTTCCTTGTCCGTCTTCCATTGCCTGCAAGAAATAATAAATTTTAACACGTTGGCTGCCAATAACAGGATATCTCATAGTTTGTGGACTTGCCCAGGCCACTACGAGTTTAACTTCAACTTTTTAATAATGCCGTCCTTAGCAGAAGATTCAGAAATAAGTATATTTCCACACTATTCAAAAATGTTATATAAATTTAAGATAAGGTGTCGTCATAACATGTGGAAAGAATATTTTAATCTGACTTCAAGAGAGAAGAGGATACCCTACTGTTATGTATTTGATTAATGTCAGTTGACAGATGTCAATGTAGGTATTTTGAAATAAAGTTAGTTTTTGTTTGGAACTCAACTATGGCGTATCTTTAACGTACAATACAATGTCAGCCTCCTCATATAAACCCACTTGGCCACAATAGAAAATCATCGCTGGGGTCACTTGTAAAGATGGCAGCAAGCATATACTGAATTGTGCGGCTCTGCAGTAAAACCCTCGTATAATTTGAATAGGCTTTTTACGTTTAATTTCTTAATTTTTTTTCTATGTTAAATACTTGTTTGTCACTCTATTTTTCTACCATTATATTGTCCTTGTGTTTGCTGCAATAAACATATTTTCTTTCCTTCTTACCCTTAATATCTCTGGCGATATGTAGTCTGGTGTTCCGACAGCCACGTTACTCTGGACCTGAAATTGAAACATATTTAAACTTTAACCTGTCATTACATTTATAAGACCTAAATAATGTTTAAAACCAACCAATTAATTTAAAGTTAAACCTCTATATACATGATTGCACTATAATAATAATATATATCTATACTAATATTATAAAGAGGTAAAGTTTGTGAGTTTGTGAGGTTGTAAGGGGTAATTTCAGGAACTACTGGTCCGATTTGGAAAATTCTTTCAGTGTTATATAGCTCATTTATCGAGGAAGCTTATAGGCTATATATCGTCACGCTAAAACCAATAGGAGCGGAGCACGAATGAAGAATGTTTGGAAATCGGGGACATTTTTTTCCTCTCGAGAGCTTCCGCTGCGTGTTACCCCAAAGTAACTATTCCACACGAACGAAGTCGCGGGCAGACCCTAGTATATAGTAAGAATGAAAATTTAACGTGGATTTTCGAGAACAAATTGTTGCAGATGTCTAACAATAAGTAATAGATTACATTTCAATCATTTTTAGAAATGTCTGTCTGTCTTTTTATATGAACAAGCATCATTGCTAATGTACTGAGTTCACAATAAACCCTCAGCAAGGAAATCATAAAGCATACCCTCGGGAATAACTTAGTGTTTGTTTCATTAAAATTGGTTCACTCTATCAAAAGTTATTGTAACTTTAACGACGACGCGGCGTAAGTACGAGAGTAAAGTGGATAACTAAATGGACTTAATACATTCAGATGACTTTATTAATCTCGGTGTTTTTTTTTTTAAATATAATATTACCTTCCCATCGTCCCCGAGCCGAAGGCAGGAACCGAAATCAGCCAATCTGATATGCCCGCTGGCATCCAATAGTACGTTGTCCGGTTTTATATCCCTGCAAATACAAATTATAGTATAGCACAATATCTGTCAAATGTAATAGATATGTTGACAGTATAGAATAATCATAGAATCATTATCATCATTACCCTTATCCCACATAAGTATAAGGGTCGGCATAACATGTTTTCCTTTTTCCACTCTCGTCTATCAGATGTCATCTCAGTATTCACACCTTTTACACACAATCCATCCATACCTTCTTCGGTCTTCCTCTATTCTTATAACCATCGACCGTCATACTCAAAGCTTTTCTAGTTACATGGTCTTCATCTCTCCTCACGGCATGCCCATACCATGCTAACCTATTACTCCTTAACTTCTCTGTCACTGGTGCTATTTTAAAACTTCCTCTGATATATTCCTTCCTAATCTTATCCACTCTAGTCACACCACACATCCACCTTAACATTCGCATCTCTGCCACATGTAGTTTTCTCTCGTCCTTCTCTCTCGTCGCCCAGCACTCAGATGCGTACAACATGACTGGTCTTATAATACCCCCAGCCCTCCCCTTCCCCTCAAACACAGGCTGACAACGCCCTTGCGATTACTCTGGTGTTGCAAATGTCTATGGACGGTGGCGATCATTTAACATCAGGTGGCATACCTGTTCGTTTGTCTCCTATGATATAAAAAAAAAGTAATAATAGAATAATTGAATGAACGTTGCAAGGATTCTACAAAATGAACTAGTCTTAATAAAATCGTTAAGATTTCCTACGATATAAGATATAGCAATCGGCCATGTTAACCGAAACGCCAATCAGAGCGCGTGACGTCACTCCTTGGTAAACAACTTCACGTGTCGCTTGGAACTTTTGTCGCGATTTCGGCGTTTCGATTGATTTATTTATTTATTGATTGGTTTCAGCATGAATGGGTCGGCTCGTCCGGGGTAGTACCACCCTCTCACAGAACACCGACGTGAAGTAACAGTGCTTGCATTGTTGCGTTTCGTTCGGTCAGTGAGAGCGCCGGAGACCCACCTTCCCTCCCCTCTCCTCTCTCCTCTCCCTTTCCCTCCCCTAACCCTTCCCTACAAAAGATGGCAACGCACTTGCGACTCCTCTGGTGTTGTTAGTGTCCATGGACGGTGGTGATCACTTAACAGCAGGTGACCCACATGTTCGTTTGCCAACTATGACATAAAAAAAAAAATGCATCATTGCATTGGGTAATCTATTATCCGAAACGAGTATAAACGATATATTAGCTGATGCTATCAATGTGTTTTACACAGAGGTGCCGTACACCACTTGTAAAGCTGCAAATTATTATTTCATACTGTAATATTTCGATGACTTTCTTCTTTGAGCCTGTAGTCCGGTGAAACTGTTAAGACCTTGCTGGCTTAATAGCCGTTGTAAGTTCGAAAAAAAAACTTATTTGAGCCTAAACACTATGCAACATTTATAAAATGCTGATCACAAGCAGCGCCATGACACCTATGATCGTTTTTCGGCACTATTTGTTGCCGAATTTATGTTTTTTTTTTCGTACATAGTTTGGGCTGTAAGAAGTGTCGAACAACATATAAGACTTGAGACACCCAAGCCGACCTCACCTGCACGTGATGCCGCCTGTTGAATAACGAACGAGGCAATGGCGAAAGCGGGGTGGTAGGGTTTTACAGCCCGACTGGGTCGCAACCACCATGTATATGGCGAAAAAGCCCGTCATAGTGATTCGCTTCTGCGGGTCGCGTTTCGGTATCAGCCTGTGCATATTCAACTTTTCGCAGGCCGGCATGACAGCGGCGACCGGCGACGGATAGTGTGTCACACGGTGGTCGCCATTGTTTATGGATTGTACTGTGCTTACCATCAGGCACAGTTCAGTCATGTTGCCGTGCTACAATAAATTTTTTTTTATAAAAATGAGCTTTTAAAATATGTCAACATACCCATTATTTACAAGTATATAGCCACTGTACAGGGTAGTTGTTAGCGATTACCTGTGCACGTATCGCAGTTCGTGGACACTCTGTATAGCCAACACCATCTCAGCGATGTAAAACTTGGCCATGTCTTCCGGCAGACGATCCTCGAACTTGGACAGCAACGTAAGGAGATCACCGCCACAGTAGTAGTCCATCACGAGATACTGGAATCGATAGACGAGTATAATTTTTTAAGTTTTTTTTTTTTCTTTTCTAATAACCTTTATACATATACAATTTTACAGAGTTATACATATAGAATTTTATAGAGAAATATTAGAAGGGTAATTATAACTATATTACTGATCCGTACTTTTGTTATCTGTAATAATTTATATGTTAGCACAAATCTTTTTGTTTTTATATTACTTTATCGTTTAAAAGGAATGTATCTGTCCACTAGTTTTCTTGAACGCACCTTTAAAAACGTTCGCAAGTGCTGAGGGCAACAGATCACCTTTGAATCTAGCAACAAAAAAAAAACCGCTCTGAGTTATCTGCGCTAATAAACATTGCAAAACCGGTACAGATATCTAACAAACTATTAAAAGAAATCAAGTGCCAGTGTAGACTTCGTGTCCCTAATATTAACAAACCAGCGATCTAAGCCACGAACCAAGCCGGGGTACCCCGAAGAAGAGGATCTCCTAGTGCGGGTGAGTGGTGGATACAGTCCTCCTAAATTCATTTCCTATACAATTACTATTACTATATTAGCTAGCCGAATTACTAGCAAAAATTATAATTACATGAGCATTAGTGACTGCTGTAGTTAATAACTGTGTTACATCCACTAACACTCATCGCCGGACAACACTAAGCTTTTTGTTTGAAAAAGTTAACACATAAATCGTTATATGCAACAATGGAAAATAGTTTATCTAATAATGAAATGGTGCTGAGCAAGCGTGAGTTAATGTCATGTATAGAATTTAAGTGTTGTTTGAAAAGAAACAATGGCAAGAATTAGAAGAAGAAAAGTCATTACCGACCTAATTTTTTTTTTTAATTTGATTCACAAACTAGTCGTCACACCAATAATAAATCGTCATCATATATTAACGAATCCATATAATATGAATGTGAATCTAACGTGTCTGTTCTTTTTTTTTTTTTTTTT